>CM032627.1:37756793-37968890 GCA_019097785.1 Fraxinus excelsior
ACCATTTCAACCACCTATACTGATCTTTCATTCTCTTTATTACGCAGATTTATATACATGGGATTTGATATTGCCATGGAACAGCATAGCTGGTCCCATCTTGGATTTATCTTTTTCTCAATTGTATCCTCGGGTTATTTGTTATATATATAATGGATTCATTTTTACTTAATATACTGATATTAACCAATAATTTTTCTTAACTTGCTCCATCATTACCTTAGTTGTTCATTGGAATTGCTAGGTACGTATTTAGTTGCTTAATCCTATTGCTGATATTAATGACCGTGTGAAATTGTTCTTAATTTTGGCTTGATTGCTATCAGATGTGGGTGACAAAGATTTAAAATGATTATGCATAAATCTAATACCTTTTATCTTTGTTTTTGGAAGAGCTGCAAATGTGTTTTCTTGTGGCTACTTGGTGAATATGTTTAGGCCTGCACATCGTCAAATACCACCGAAACATCAGAAAGCACTTTGGTACAGTGGTCAGTGGATAAGAAACTTTTAATTCTTTGATCAGCTTTCCCTTGCATCCTTCCCCAAATTGTGCGCTCACACACACACGTGGTTTAATGTTCACACTCATGTATGACATCCATGATTAGGACTTCGAGGAGCCATGGCTTTTGCTCTTGCGCTGCAATCAGTTCATGATCTTCCAGAAGGGCATGGTCAAACTATTTTCACTGCCACCACGGCAATAGTTGTTCTGACGGTAGGTAAACAATTTGTTCTAAATCAACTAAAAATTTTGGAGGACCTTTAAATGAAAACACTCATTCAAGAGCATTATATATTTGATTAAAAAAGCATTTGTCAATTTTCTAATTCAGGACATCATAGATGTCTGTTGAAAAATTAAATAGTCTTGCAATTTTTATCAAAGTTCCCGAAGGATTGGAACATAACTGGGTTTTGTAATAGTTCTCTCCACTTTGCCATGGATCTTAGCCTTATAAATTATGTTTTTGCATTGACTTTCTGGGTTTCAATGCCCCTGTTCATGGTGTCTTAAAGTCATGCCTTCTGGTTTTCTTATATTTGTCATTGCTGGTTCTTTTCACAGAGAGTAAATGAATATACCTTGATGGTTACTCTAGTGATTCAGTATGAACGTCATTTTAAGGCTTCAAGTATCGAAATGTAAATGGTTATGACCGCACCTGTGGCAATTGCTAAGAGAAAATGTGCATTAAATTCTTAAAACAACTTATGTATTTGTTATTGCAGAGTGAAATTTTACCTACGGATTTCTTTTGTCTAACGGCCACTATATTCGAGAGAATTACGTATTGACAAAAACCAAATGGAGCAGGGTCAAGTTGCCACTAAGACCCAAGAATATATGAACAATCTTAAGTTTGTTTAGATGTCTGACATGCCTGGTTGTATGGGCACTTTGCAGGTCTTGCTGATAGGAGGATCAACAGGTACCATGTTAGAAGCTTTACAAGTTGTCGGTGATGGTCATGACGACTCATTGAATGAAGTAAGTTCATTATTAGATAATCTTATGGCCCACCTACCTGCATTCTGGTGATTATACATTGGTGAATCAGTTTATATAATTTACTACTACCTATATTTTGTGTGGGTCCTACATAACAACAAAAAAGATGTCCATTATCCCTGATCCCCTGGAAAGTAATTTTACTTGTGTTGAAGTTATCCTGTCAAAAATTATTATTCTTACTTTGATTGTTTTCTATCCTGCTTCCAGAGGTTCGAGGGGAACAATGGCTATGTAGCTCCTTCTTATGAAGGAGAAGAATCATCATCTGGGAACAGATTCAAGATGAAACTTAAAGAATTTCACAACAGGTACCATAACCAGTCTGTTGTTGGATTATTACTTAAATCCGTTTTAAAGTTCTTTAATTTGAAGTTCTTGGTTCTTTCCTGCAGCACCACGTCATTTACGGCACTAGATAGGAACTACCTCACTCCGTTCTTTACAACTCAAAGTGGAGAGGACGATGAGCATGGTAAGATAGAGCATAGATTATAGCTGTCTTAGTTGATATGCCACAAAAATAAAATTCATGATATGACTAATCATTAATAAATATGGACACTATCGAAGAATTTGTGCCCTCACAGCACGTGGCAAGTGAGCGGGTTTCTATCAGTTATATTATTCTTGCAAATCATAGATCACAGTGTTTTCATAAAGAACTGGTATTTTCATCGACGTTCGTTTGATGCTTTTGCAGATGAGCTTTTTCACGACCCCAGAAGAGGGAATTTTTGAAGCCACGACTAAACTCCCAACTAATCATTGATTGGTACTAGTACTGTAAGTTGGAATTTGGCCTGCATGGAAAAAATGTACAACCAATTTGCCGTAATATGTGAGCATCTTTGTCTTTAGGAATATACCTCTATACGATTGTAGGCTCTATGATTCAGTATAGAAACAGTAGGTCAAATAGGGTTGATTAAGGTTCATTGGATCTATTTCAATCAGAACAACCTAGTTTCTGTACATGATGTGTGAAGTGCTCAGTACTGGCAATCGAGATTTATCAAGTGGCTTTACATGTTCAATATGTTATGTCATTCCTGATTTTGCTTCACGTTGAACCAAGTTAACTATTCTCGTTGTTTCATCTCATCAAGTCTTTTTAACTTTTGCAAGTATAAGATGAATAATGCAATGCCAACTTTTCACTAAGCCCTTGTTTGGACACGATTCTTACTGGATTTTAAGAATAATTTGGACAGTTGGAATAGTACGTGGGTCCCTATGCATCCACCCATCATTATTGAGTCAACATCAAGCAAATTCCTTGAAATGCCCATCTTTCAAATACAATGAAATAAATGTCAAAAAGTACATAGGTAATTTTGCTTGGTTTAGTCAATAAATACAACTGTCTTTTTACTATATAACAAGCTGCTGAAAATAGCCTGCAGACGAGCTAAATGTTTAATTTTGTCTTACACGCCCTCGTGAACTCGTCGACTTGGCAGGGGAACCCACGGACTCTCACTGGCCTCGGCTGCAACATGATCCTGAGTGAAGGAAAATGAAATGCTAGAAAGAACTCTTAGTTACAAAATATTCCCATTGAAACAAGGAAATAGGCAAAAAAGGGGTAAACTTAAGAGTAGATTTGTTATCTGCGCCTTCTTTTCCTTGGTGGCCGAAGCCAAGGAATCCTTGAACGTCGCGTATCAAACCAACAAAGAACTCCAATTTCAAACCCGTTTTCTAACAACTAGTTAAGGTTCTTGATTGTTTGCTCAATCTTGATAGATTGTAGAGAGCTCGATTGAATTACAACTCATTTTAGTCCCCGCGTGGAATTACGAGGATACGTGTCTTGAAAACATCTTTGATTGATCCACCCAAATACTCGTAATTCGAATCAATGAACCTTCTTCAAATATTCTCTTCTATCCAGTATTTATTGAGGACACATACATGCACAATTGCATCTAGAGACTAAATTAGATGAACGATCCAAATTGAACGGCCATCAATTCTTGAAAGTGGGCTTCTAAACTTTGGGTTCTTTGTTGGGTTGATTTTTGAGATATTGGAGATTTTTATTTATTTATTTTTTTGTCGCTCAAAACAATGCTAAAGTGTATTTAGAGAAAATTGGGTGTCGACAGGGTGGGTGGGTGAACTTGGTTGGAAGAGAGAAAGATTTCTCTCTCTCTCTCTCTTTTTTTTAATGTGATAATATGTATTTAATTGTTTTAAGGAAGATTTATTTATATACTTTTTTTGAAAAATAATTGAGGATAACTTCGTTACATTTTACAAAGATTGAGAGCTAAAAGTGCAAAGGTTAATATTGATTATTAAAAGCAGTAGATCCGTTAACCACATAATTAACCCGGCCCCGGGTGTTAATCTCCAGTCTTACTTTCTACCCAGAGAAAGATCCGTTAAACGTCCCATCCTCGTATATACAATTCTAAACCCATAACGGCTATTTTTTCAACCTTTTCTTAATTACACTTTCTTTACACGAAAATCCCCTGCCCCTTTTCCATTTCCATTTCCCCCGTCGTCCTTCGAACCCGATTGCTACGAAATTTATATCGTTAAGCTTTGTTGGCGCTGGAGTAATCTCCTCCTCGGCAAAGTTGAAGAGAAATGATCGAATCGACGGCCGGAAGTGCAGCCGAAGCATCGGTGGAAGTTGGAGTTCCATCGCTACCCCAACGGCGGCCGAGGGTGCGGGAAGTCAGTTCACGATTCATGTCGCCTTTGTTTCAATCCAACGCAACCCCAACCCCTACACCTTCTGAAAATTCGCGATCAAAATCGGTCCACCGCAGACATTCATCACGCGACGAGAATCATGCACCGGAAACCACTCGTAGCTTAGACACCCCGCTCGTTCTACCCCAGACTGTATCACACAATAGATCGTTAGCAACAAATAGTGTAGCTACTGTTCACAAGAAACAGCAGCTGCAGCGATTTAGGCATTTTAAGGAAAATTGTGAACAAAGTCAACAGCAGCAAGCGGCTTCGGCTGTTAGAGTATCTTTGAGGCCGGACACGCCGATTGCGATTGGTACCGAGCGGATTGTCCCATCTCGATATAGGCAAACTCCCCATAGTGTTAATCGTGGCAATCCGATGAATAATAGTAGTATTGGATGCACGGCTGCCTCTAGGCTATTGCAAGAAGCGACTTCTGGTAGCAACAATTACGGAGAAACTGTGGACAAAAAGCTTTCTAGAATTTCTACATCTAGATATGATGATTCGGATTCTTGCAGTACTGCTAGTGGCCAGGGTAGTTCTTCGTGCCCCAGTTCTCCACTGTTTATGCAGACAACCAAGGTCCGGAGTCTTCCTGAGACGCGCTCTTCTGTGTCAGATGTGGATAAATGGCTTGCTGAGAGGAGTTCTAACAATGCGGGTAAAGTCACTAGTGATTGTGCTCGCTCACTGAATTTTTCATCGTCTGTAAAAATGGGCGGAAGTCTTTGCCCGCCTCCTCACCCATCATCGTGTGTGAGACTGGGAATGGACTCAAAGAAAGGAAGGAAGGTCTCTAATCATCAAGAAGATGTACATTCTCTCAAGATGCTTTACAACCATTATCTGCAGTGGCGATTCGCCAATGCAAAAGCGGAGGCAACTGTTAATACTCAAAAAAGGGAAACTGAGGTTTGTTTCCCTTCCTTCTTTGAAATTTTAGGGTATCTGTATTATAGTTCTGATTATTCCCTCATTTTAGTTCTATATCCATCTCTCTTCTTCAAAATGTTTCTTTAATTTGCATTACAAATGGAAATGGATAAAGGACTTGCTCCTTTTAATTGTATAATATTGAATCATCAATCATTTATGTGCAGATAAAACTTTACTCTCTGGGGAGCAAGATATCTGATTTACGCGATGAAGTGAAAAGGCAGCGCAGTGAGCTTGGGATGCTGCAAGGAATTAAGACTTTGTCCATGATTGTTGAAGCTCAAGTAAGGCTTGATCAGGCTTTGAATTTATTGCTCATCTTACGTTGTGACTTTTATGTCAAAAGGCATATAAAATTTGCCTGTTCACAGTTGCATTTATTGAAATGAAATATTTTATACATTCATGTATCTACTCTAGATGGCAATCATGAAAAGATATTCACTTCTAAGAGCTTTCCTTGATGTACTACTGAATTCTAGATCAACTTTGAATTATATGTATAAACACTACAGAATTTGTAGTTGAAAAGACCGTCTTTACCTTAACGAGCCACGTCATTTGCATTTGGAAGATGGTTTGTTAGTCATTCATCAATTGATTTTCCCAGATATCAAATAACGTGATTGATATTCCTTTTGATTTAGTCTATTATCTTGTCATTGTTGTGTTGGTCATTACAGTTATCACTCGTTTTCAGAAAATCGAATGGCCTTATTAAGAAGAGACATGAAATGGTGAAGAAACTAAAAGAAAAAACAGAGATTTAATTTTTCGTTGCATTTTGTATCTTCTTAATGGTTTTTACACCTATAAAAGAGGAAGTTCGGTCGTTTGGAGAACTTTTTTTCTCTCAGCTTTGGTGCTCACATACTTCGCTGGTTATATATTAGATGCCGTATCTGGACGCATGGTCTGCTTTGGAAGAAGATTCTTCAACTTCTTTATCAGGCATATCAAATGCTTTGCTAAATTCCTCGCTGAGAGTTCCAGTCAGTGGGGAAGTCCGGGTGAGATTAATTCTGCTAACTAAAATTGCATAGATTTCCATCCATATTTGTTACTTTCATGTAAAGAACTGTGAACCATGGGGTAACTTTTCCAGGTTGAAGTGAAAGACTTGCAGGAGGCTTTGAGCTCAGGTGTAAAGGTGATGGAACTTATAGTTTCCCATGTCCAGAGACTTATGCCGAATGTGAGTCAAATTGCCAGGCATTTATCCATCCCATAAATTCATGTGATATATATTATATATGTTAAAACACACTATATAACGCATAAATGTTGAGGAAATCATGCTGTCTAGAATATTTTGAATTTCTTTTTCTATTAAATGTTGGCAGGGCTTGTAAATGTGAAGGAAGTCATACAATTGTAGATGTATTGTGTTTATACATGATATAAATGCATGCCTGTGTTAAAAATGCACATCTTCAATGCAGGCTGAAGAAGTGGATACCTCAATTTCTGAACTAGCTAGGGTGGTTAGTGGAGAAAGAGCCCTTATTGAGGAATGTGGGGACTTACTATCCAAGAAATATACAGCACAGGTTTGTCAATCTATGATGTAACCAATAGCGTCTTATTAGGAAACTTCATTCTCTATTGTTCATTTTACCTCTTTGACGTCAAAGTTCTTTTCAAAATATACCTCAATCCATGAAGAAAACGAAGTTAGAAGGGTGCTGCAGAATTATGATCATCTTCTCACATAAATACGACCTTTTAAATTATCGCTCAATATTTTCAGGTGAAAGAGTGCAGCCTAAGGGGGGCTCTGATCCAATTACACCGGAGTAATAACTGTCAAGCACAGCAAGAGTGAAGAAGCGTAGAGGAATTTAATTAATTCATTGAGCTCTTTGCATCAAGAGTTCTAAATTGAGTTCTGTTTCTCCTTTTTCTTATTACGCCCAGGAAGTTGTGAGATATGACACATTCTTTTAGTAATAGAAGAAATAATTGATTTTCTATTTGCATTTAGTAGCCTATCGTGGCTTTCAGGTTCTCTTGATTCTGCAAAAAATTCTGCTGGCAAAGTAATTGATTGGATGAAACTTAGCATATTATGTACATAACAGGGACGTTATGTCCGAGAATAAAATTTCATTCCTTCGTCTAAAATGCAAGAGACTCTTAACGAATAATACTATCTAATACCAGTGATTCTACAAAACCAATTTAGGCTCATAAAGAATAACTTGAGAAACCAATCCGAAAGCTGTTATAAATCCTGTAAATCCCGGTGTACCCATTGGCGTGTTAAATTACTACACGAAAGTAGGCTTGGGGACTCCACCTAGTTTCTGTTCTATGGTTATTGACACGGGTAGCTCCCCCTGGATCCAATGCAAGCCTTGTCAGGTGTATTGCCACCCACAGGTCGGAACCCAGTTTCATCCCTCGGGTTCTAGAATGCATAAATCCCTATCATGTGACACAAGCCAATGTTCTTCCCTCAAAGATGCAACTCTAAACAGTCCCCATTGTAGTTTTTCCAATCAATACACGTATGAAGCCAGATAGGGGTTAAATCTTGCTCTTATGGGGTACCTTAAGTCTCCCAGCATTGTCGAAGCCAGCACCATCTAATTTCGTGTTCGGGTGTGGACAGGAAAACGATGGCCTGTTTGGGCAATCAGCAGGTCTGTTTTGCCTAGCACGAAGCAAACTCAAGTTTTCCGAGTTGTCCACCAAGTATGGAAAGGCCTTCTCTTATTGTCTCCCAACACCCGACAGACCAAACTGCCAGTGGAGGGCTACTTCCTCTACAAAAGAAATCAAGAGTTCACTCCTATGTTGACAGATTCTTAGTGGACTAACTTGTACATTCTTAAGCTATCAGCAATAACAATATCTGGCAAGACACTAAACGCCACCTAGCTTGTAATTTCTTATACTATTAGGAATTACAGTATCTGGCAAGACACTCAACGTGCCATTGTCAAAGAAAAAATGTGCCTACCATCCTCTCAGGCACATTCATATCACACCTGGCAGTGTCCATATGCACAGCACTGAGGCAGGAGATGGTGCAGACCATATCCTCCATAGATCACATGACAGAAGCCTATTCCCTTTTGATGCCTGTCACAAAGGAAGATTGGAGTTTATATCAGCATTTGTGCCTCTAGTTCATTTAATTTTTCACGACAGCTGGTGAGCTTAAATCAACAGCAAACCATTGAAATTCTCTATGATATTTCCAATTCAGGAATTGGGTTTGCAGCCGGTGGCAGCAGCTAGTTGGCACCCATCGGCCCCTTCACCATGGCACTACCGCTACTACATAAATCAACTACTGGGGTGCATAATTGTGTTAAAATAACAGTTAGATTATGATTGATGTTTAAATGCGGATATTGATGTAACAAAAGCCAATTTGACGTGTAAGAACGCTTCATCTTTTCATCATAAACTTCACGTGTTCCAAACCAAAGTACATAAAAACCTAAAGCAAACAACATTTATTCATCTAATATTCGATTTTGCTACCGATATAAATTCATTACTTTTTTTCCCAAGCAGATATAAATTATTTGACAGTTCACTTTGGCAACAAGGTGTTGAGTATGAATTAAAAACACCGATTCCAGGCAGTCTGTTCTCACTAACTAAAGATAAGTCGATGATACAATTGGAAATTTCAATATACACATAATGCCATCAAGAAAATGGCAAGTCAACAACGGCAATGTTTTCCCTGGACAGAGAATTGTTCGTCATGGCCTCGACCGAAAGGCACCAGAGCTGCTTAAATTCACATTTCAGCTAGACTAGTCAGCATTATTTGATGACGCAACAGTAGCACCAAAGCTATCCACGATCCTGCCACCTTTCTTGAACATGTAATGTGAATCCATGTAAATCAATGCAGAAGTTTCATATCCAAGAATGGGCAAGAACGTACCAAATGATTATATTAGACAATCTAAATACGAATAATTTCTGCAACGGTTGTACTGAAGAAGGCTACCATAAGTGCGATCCCACACCCCAATGAAGAGGGATTCTGTATCAGGACTGAAAGAGACTCCAGAGATCTCGCCAAAAAAATCAATCTCCTGTTCTTTCTCATAACCATTCTTCACATCATAGACGTGGACAAAATCGGCTGGTTCAGCCATCGCCATGAATTGTCCGTCAGATGTAAAACGGATTGATCTAATGGCTCCCAGATTTCCTTTGAGTACAGAGATAGACTTCGACAAGTTTCGAGCATCCCATACACGGCAAGTCTTATCTTGGTTCCCTGTGGCAAATAGGTTACCATCCGGATGCCATGCAGAAGCAAAAGAAAAATCCAAGTGTCCATGTAGAGGCATGACAGTCTAAAAAATCACATTGTCAATGTAACAAAAGAATGCATCGTTAATTTGGTCCACTATCCACATTAAATCTAGAAATAGAAAAGCGCATTACCTTCCCAGTTTGAGAATCCACAAGCATCCCATCAAGATTGTCTCCAACAATAATTATGAGTTTACCATCTGGACTCAAAGAGGTGTGCTGTAAAAGACAAAAGGTAATCATAATCTACACCTACATTTTAATGTTTATATATATATATATTTTTAAGGGGATCAAAGGATTTCAACCCCCCTCTCTACTATATTTAAATGAAAGTAAAATAACCAATCAATTATTTAAAATATATAAATTACGAGGGCGTTTGGTGTGGATTAAAATCAGATTTTTAGTGGATTGTTATATAAGTTTTTGAAATGCGTGGTTAAAAAGATGTGGGACCCATGAAAGATGTGGTTGATATTGATTGTTTGACTTTGACTTAAATTAAAATCAGGTTTTAATCCGGTCCAAACAGGCCCTACATTAGTTCGAACTTGGCAGGAGTAATTTTCCATATGAGTGCTGTACAGAAAATGTGCTAGGATTGTTTCAAACATATCTACAAATTCATGGATCAATATAGAATCAGATGATCAGGACAAATCACAGTAATCATTTCTAAATGAGCAGGTTCATAGGCCATTGAATAGTTTGGTTTATCTCACGTTGAATACTTTGGTTGAGCTCGTGCTGCAAACTTTTGTGAAAACTCAAGTGGAAGATCAACCCCCGGGGATCATATACACAAGGAACCTAGTGATTACTATCTGTGTCCTGTGAAACGCATTTTCTCCTCTAAAAATGACTTTTCTGGTCGGATAACGCATTAGATATTTACCTAAACCAATAGGTCCATGAGAACAGGATAAACATTTACAGACCAAATAGAGAACACGGCAGGGCACCACATAAACGGATGCATGAATATAATGGTCAACTCTAAGTCAAAGAACAAATATTAAATGTAGTAACCGCCTTTTTTCACATGAAACTATATCTGTTGAGAAGAATAAAGAGCATTGCCCAATCTAGTGATTTAGCAGTTTGGAAAATAGTGGGTCCAAATTAGGCGCATAACAGCCAACAATGCATTCAATCGAATCATAGAACACAAACTCAGACTCTCCGAGTACCAATTATAGGCTATTGAAAGATGACCCAAGTACCACATGTTTTGAAGCCACACTGCAGTTCAGGCAAAGCCTGTGATCTAAATGCTAAGTTCAAACAATGCTATCAAGATTTGGAAATAAAGTTCATAATCATTGGCCCTCTTTCTTAAACCACCGGGGTAAAAGTTCTTTCCATTTATCCACGAGGCAATTCTCAATCAAATAAATCATGTACGCAACATATTATGTAGACAGTTATCAAAATGTTATTACATCCTCACACACACCTTTATCATATTCCACACAAATTAATATTCTTTTCATAAACAGACATGTATACAAGATATTGAAATAAAACTTCAGCAACATCTTCAACTTGGTTATTTTAAATACTGAACTTTTAACTCCGCAACCTCAAAGTAATTAAGTATAAAACAACAAATTCAAAAAGTGTCAACAACATTTGAATTTATAAATTTATTCTATTGGTAAATTATAAACCTCAAAGAGTCAATTACAAATTTGACTTGAACATCTGGTTTAACCACTCTGAAAGCTATCGCAGCAAAAATCCTATGGATCTAAATACACATTTTATATGCATTTTTATGTTTTCTTCCCCTCCAATTTTCAACAAAACCATAGACATCAATAAAAAATATTCAACTAAATTAAATAGGAATGAATTCCTATTACTATGCCCATAATGAAAATAAATTATAATGAGAAACCAAACTTACATTTACAGGCCAAGGATAAGAGAAGTGCTTAACAAGCTGAAATCTCTCCATGTCAAAGTCTCGAACTCCACAGTCATTATTTGAGGCAGTGAAATGAACAGCGCCACTGGTGGTGAATTAAATGCAACAAGAACCAGAATAAGTAACTAAGTATATAGAGATGGCATAACTGCAGTGTATCTCAAAAATGCCCAAGGAGTGGACAGGGAGTTCAATTTGGTATTGTAAAGAAAAATGCAGATCACCTTGGACTGTTGTAGATATCAATCGCATTGGTTATTGCATTATCCTCATAAGTTGTCCTAGTACAAAAGCTCACCCCAGGCCGGTCTAGATCCTGCATCAACATGAAGTGCTCCAGTCAGTGAATCAATGAAGATCTTCACTATTTCCAGTATATAGAAAGGTTTAATGTTTGTTACTTCTAATTGTCTCATACTTGACACATTGCAGCATAACAACTAAACAGAATAATCGTATTTTACACGGGGAAGGAAAAAGAAATTATGTAACTGAAGACATGTTTCTTCAAACAAATAGTGAAGTTATGAACACAAACGGATACCTATTGGCAATCGAAAACAATAAGTTCTCTAATCCAGGTTGAAAGTGATACAAGAAAATAGAACACACGGGAAGGCACATGTAATATACACATAAAGAACGAACTACCTTGCATATAAGCTCCCCCTGGAATCCCCCAGCAATCAACAAATTGTCACGCACAGCTAGAGTACTAACTTGAGTCTGAGTAAATCCTTCTAGTAAGCTTCCAGGATGTTTCTACGAAGATACAGAAAATCCATCCACCATTTAAAATTCCAGAAATTGCAATTACCAGAAGGAAACATCAAAATAATGGACAAAAATATTCAGAAACCCAATCCTAACAAGAAAAATGCACCTCACGTGGAGCCACATGCCCAGAAACATTAAGAACTTCAGTCTTCTTGGATGTCAGTGAAGACCAATGCATAATTACATAATGGGACATGAGGTAAACATCATGCTTTGACGTAGACCAAACCAAGTTCCTCAACTGCAAGGTGAAACAACAGGGTTAAATGACAAGAGTTTGATCCAAATAACCAAACGAGAAGCTACTACATATTTCAAAAGTATCATATATAAATGCTTGTGAGATTAAAATAAACATACGCAACAACATACAAATCAAGACTGACATCAAATGAAGTGCTAAATCCAGGCATAAACTTCAGTAAGTCATTATTTGGAAAAGCTTAAAAGTTGCTAAAAAGTTGAGGTCAAAGTCAACAATTAATTTTAACAACACATTTCATAAGACCCACAACTTCTATCAACTTCAACCATACACTTCATTAACCTTATAACCTAAATCAAAATCTATTAAAACTTTTATCAAAGTTTTATCAAACAACCCCAAAATAATGTCTAAAATCCAGGTGACTCTTCATTATCTTATGTAATGCTAGCACGTGTAGCATAAATGTACAGCATGTTGAAATTAATTGGACACAAAGATCTGAAAGGGTATTGTACTGGATGGAAAAGCATGACAGCATGAAATTTCACCTTGACTAATTATCAGAAACCCCTCATTAAAACAATGAGATCTGCTCCAGAATATATCATTCATGAAATTTTCATAGATTTCTCAACAGTTGGAACTGAAGGAAACACGGCAATTAAATGTCATCAGAGACATGTATTCTGCAGGAGTTGCATCGCTTTCCCAATAAAACACACGCACTCACAAAAGAAAAGGATCCAGGCAGGATTCGCAGATCTTCCAGACATAGAGCACACAGAGCTTTGAATCCAAATACATTACCGCTGCTTTAAACATCTAGAGTTCAAAATATGATCTCTATTTATATTTATTTATTTGATCCCGAGCTCTAGAAATGGAAAAGAGGTAGAAGAAGGGTATAGAACACTTTACAAGTAAACTTACAATATTATATCCATGATATCACACCTTAAGAAAACCAAGCTTAAAACAGAATTGTAGGAGTAATGACCTTTAACATAATTACCAAACATGCAGTTCTTTATGCATCATATATAATGTCTCAAACGTTCACCAGATTATAGAAAAATCGTTCTTTTTTCCGCACTGTGCTACACAATCACAGATATACACCTTTTTGGGTCCTATACATACACATAGCCAAAGCCCAAGGTAATAAATCTCACAATTGTAGGCACACAGGCTGAAATGCTACATCATCTCAAATATTACAAGTAAGAGTATGAATTCAACAGTTCAATTCAAAGAATTTAAAAGGATCCAAAAAAAAATCTCGAAGGAAACATATAATTTTACTTGAAAATGAAGGATGGTTGATTTCACGGATCTCGTGTTCTGCCGGAACTCATAGTATGCTCCACCTTTCCTTGTTGGCTTGCATTCCTGAAAATCCAACAAAAAGGAAAAAAAAAAAATTAAAAAGCATCCATTAACTGGAATCAAAATAATATATTCACAGTTTAACTTGAAACTGAAAGTTACCTTCACTGAAGCCTCTCCTGATTGCGGTATATTCTCATAATTCTTATACTGCTCTAGTCTAGTCTGCCTATATTTTTCCCGGGAAATGCTTAGCCTCTCCCATGGAATTCCTTGAATATCTTTCCCTCTCCTTGCCTCGGCAGCAGAAGTATCGGTTATCTTGTTGTCCTAATCCCACAATTCAGTTAAATCATCTCAACAATAGCAAAACCATAGGGTAAAAAGTTTATAAATAAAAAAGCTTATTGTTAATAGTAATGTTCTTGCATTTAAATGCTATGCAAGTGTGTATTTTATGCATAAATTGAACAGACCAAATTTTCATATTCATCCTCATCTTCATCTGACTCTGAGTCTCCCATTATCCGACCAGCAAAATGCATATCCTCATCGACTTCCTCCATTTCATAATCACCATCCGCGTACTCCATTTCTTCCTCTTGATATGACATTATTTATCATTCAACTCCACTGACTGGTAGCTGCACCAAAAGCAATATAACCAAGAATAATTACCAAAGTGAGACCCTTTGATTTGATTGTACAACCAACACATACATAAAGTGAGAAAAAAAAAATGATATTTTTATATTTTGAATTATAATTTCTTTTCCAGTCTCATACATATAACACAACGAATTATGAGGTAAATCAACATATCCAATTAATTTGGCATTTATTAAGAGAAAAAGATTGAAAAACCCACTAAATTCGAATTTCGAAGGACAAAAAATAAAGAGTATCTTTATGCCCGAAATATCGTCCACCCCATCGAACTAAAAAAAAGAAAAAAAAACGAATTATTACATGACAGGAAAAGCTATTGTTGTAAACAGAACAAACCCTATCCCGGAAAAGGTCAACACAGAAAAACAGCATAGGATATGAATGATAAAACAAAAAATAGAAAATAACGAAACAAAATTCCCGTGAAAAAAAAAAAAAAAAGGATGAGAACTTTGATGCTGACCTGCGAATTTCAACAGCCCTTGTTTTTTCAAAATTTTCCAATAAAATAAATAATTCTTGCAAATAATAGCTATAATCCAAATCGCGAAAATCCAACCGGACAGATCCCTGATCTCCGGTTAAATTTTATACCGGCGATCTGTTCCGAAATTTCTCAATGCGTGAAATTGGATCTATAGTAGTCAAAGGGTGGGTCTTTTCTTTAATTCGATTTTATTTAAATTATTTTTGAGTAGCTAATAAATAATTGCTCTATTTTAAAAAATTTATGTTTCACTGAATTTGATGTGATTTTACTATTTTGGTACGTTGCGTGGGGACATGCAATAATGTCATGTTTAGTAAAATATAATGAATATTAATATTAAATGATTGAATTATATTCCTTAAATATTATTTTGTACAAAGATAAAGTCGTGTGGTATCAAATTTTTCATGCTTGGTCCGTCTCAATCTTTTCCTACCAATCTTTCAAATTTTAAAGCGTGTTATAATTTTATCCATTCTATAGAGTTTTTGTTATAATTTAGAATAGTATTTTGAAGTTTTATTGTGTTTATGGCTCATTTTCATTTCATTTAGCAACAAAAGTAGAAAGTGAATACTAATTTATTTATTTGTGTACGAGTGAACAAGTGTCGAGTTGAAATGGACACGCGATATTTAATGCTTGTGTTTGGTTCATAATATTTGATTGCGTGACTGTTGTGCGATGTCAGAACCCAAGACTTTTTAAGACATAAATTTTCCAATTGCAATACACACCCAAATGCATCAAACTACCAGATTTTTAGTGTCCAAATCAGGACCATATAGCAACCTAGTCCTCACAGTTTCAAATACAGAGTTCAAGCAAATCCAGAAATACCTACCACATTCTCATATCTAAGCATTGGTACACTTGCTGATCTATGGGAATGAAGCGAATTTCAGAAACTATATATAGCCCAGATATGCAACTGCACTGCTAAGAATCATATGTTGCTACCAGAAACTTTTCCCAACAGTTCATTGGCAACTGACATTCCTGATGAATGATCAAACTGCTTTCCGGTCAGGAAAGCTGAATGTGGTTGCTTGTAACGTGGACTCAAGGTCGACTCCATTATCGAATGGGGAAGCACCATCTCATGTTTACCGAATGCTGCATCTGTGCTCATTCTTTGCTTTTTTCCAGGTCTATCACAAGGGCTATCAATTGATGATTTCACATGACAACCGGAATCAGGGGTCAGAGGCTCCTGATGAGAGGAGAAAGATTCGTCAAGAGATAGACTCTTTGCTATTGCACATTTGGCAGGCCTGTCCAGATGGGGAGGCTCGGATGTTGGAGCAGGGGTTGCTGGATGACTTTTGTTATCTGATTCTGGGCAAGTGTCCTCTGCTACAGGAGCTGTGACCCCAGAACCAGGCACTTCTGAAAGAGCTCCACTTAGTCGTTGTTGTTCTTCAATTATTTTCTTTAAATACTTCCCTTGGGCTTCTATACGTAACTGTAGCTGTCTTTGAACCTGTTTATCATTATAGTTTCAAAACCAAAGATTCAAGACATTTTCGATTGAATTAGTCATCCCAAGATTTAGGATTTTGTATTTCTTTTTTTAATTTTGTCCTTTCCCTGAGGAGAAAGATCGACAGCAAAGTTTCATGGAACCATCTAGATCTTACTGTTTTTAGCAGGTAAAAAATGGAGAAAACTGAATTTTCTCACGCCATTTCTGAATTTTAGAGAGATTTTAGAGAGGGATCAGTTCGATACAACTTTCTCATTTTTACCCAGTATTGCATATCAAAATATCTGATTTACATTTTTTTGCAAATAGTAAGCCAATTTCTGTATAATTCACTAGAAACTACAGAAACATTTAGACCTCTAAAAACCTGCATCTCCTAAGAGACGAACTTTTCTCCAAACATAGAAAAGCTGTTAATTACCAGGAGAAGGCTGGAGATAAATGTAAATCATCACTGTGTTTAGCATGGATTCCTAGTAAGGTGGAGAAAGAATGCAATATCGATTATCAAACTTTTCTACGATTTTTTTCATGATAAAATAAAGCAAAATTTTCGTACTTTAATAGGCAACATGTAACTGATATATCAAGAAACTTGTACAGGAAAAGCAGGGAAAAAGAGTACCCAGGGAGAAGGGGACGGATGTGTACCTCCAGTTGTTCATGCAGACGTTTTTGGACCTCCATTTGCAGCTTAAGTGCTTCATTGATTTGCATTCCGCTGCAAGCAAAATAAAAGAGTAATGCATCATCGAAAGGCTCACTCATATGAATCCATGAATTGATAATAAAGAGAAATTGAAAAAATAAAATAAAATGTAATCTACTTACGATGAATCGTCCAAACTTGAAAGCATATCTCCAGATTCCTTCTTTTCAGCTTTCCCCCCTTCATAAAATTCAAAACAAAATGTGTTCAAGGAGCATTTACTACAAGACATTGATGCAGCGGTGGAAGCAACTTGGCGCATTAAGAAACGACCGTAGCGCATATGAAGTTCAGCGACTGCGCCAAAGGGATGAGTCGCAGCCGCTGGCAAAAGGAGGAGGGCGGCCACCCCTGTAGCGGCCACAGGGGAATCAATTCCCTACATGCCGCCCCCAGCCAGCCCTCAAGCTGGGGGCAGGCGCCTCTTGATGCCCCAGGCTGGAAGAGGGTGTCCCTGGACCTGATCTGCTTTCTTTTTAATTGTCGTTCTTTATTTTTGGCCCCGTTGTGGAGGGCATTTTGGTCTTTAACGATTAGGGCACTTTGTTTTCTTGGTTGTTCTTGAATATAACTTTGAGGGTTTTCTCGAGTTCAATCTATTATTGTGTTCTTGAGAGATAGATTGTCGAGTTCACGCTTTTGCTTACATCACACATCCTTGAAATTACAACATAATTTGAAAAATTCAAGCTAGGTTATAATACAGTGATGTCTGCATTGTCTATAAAGTACATACCATCAGATGAAGAATCTGGAAGATACTTGGCAAGTCGATATTTCTGCGTGCAATAGTCAGTCAAGTTACTGAGCAGACAAAATACATAAAGACAGGCATTTGGAAAGGAATATCAAGGAATAAATACCTGTAAATGGCTTTTAACATGATAAATTGTTAGCCCCTGAACCCCCATAACTCGGAGAACACCTTTCGGTGTAGCACCTGAAATTGGACAGTAAAATCTCACAACTTTTTCATGCTGATGCATAAATAAATGAAGAGTAAATAAATTTCCCAGCTGAAAGCTTAAAAGCGCGTCAATTAATATATTTTTCAGAACATGACACGAGTCCATCATGAATATTTGAAAGTCAATATGAAAGCCAACAAATAAAACTTAGTTAAAATGTCACTTTTGTCTTTCTTTCGTTTGTCAGGGGAACTTGGGTGAGTTGGCTAAATGAAAGTCAAGATGACTCACGATCTGGTCCACCAAGTTGTGCTACAGCATCAACAAACCGTTCATGAAGCTCATGTGTCCAACGAAGCCGCTGCTTAGAGGCCAGATTAGGATTGTTGTTGGCATTGTTGCCTGAGCTGATGGGATCCATTGAGCTGGCAGCACAGTCTAATGGCTGATTGCGAACTAATGGATTGCTATGGACTAAGCTTGAGGTAGGAACACCCTTTGGTTGATACATATTTCATTAATCTGTAGACAGAACTCCAGAAGTCATAAACATAAAATATATACTACCAAGGTAAATTTGAAAATCCAAAAAACAACAGTAATGAATGGTCATGATGATAGAAATAAAACCTCAGGAATACAAGAGAGGGAGCCATCAAACAACATAACAAAAATCCATATGGCGGTCATGATAATTAGACACCAAGCTAAACCAGTGTTTTCGTTAACTAAGGACGTGGTGATGATGCAGGGTCAAAGCTAGATTATAGCAACTTGAAGTCTATTGAGCCCAGATATTATTTGATATCATCTACATCCAGACTTTTGTGAAAAAATGAAATGCAAAAGAATTGGTGCCCTGAAGCAATATTCACATTCCATAGTATGCCTTAAATATGCACAAAATTGTTACTTCAAACGCATCTCTCTCACAAAATATTGAATGATTGAAGCCTTACAGGAAATGCACTAAAAGTCAGGATGCTTAAAATACTTCCTGTCAGTTTTGAGCTACAATATTATCTCCAATCACTTACTGAAGAAAGAAAAGATGAAGGTTCCTATTTCCTGTACTAAGCAAGATACTGGGGAACTACTTATTCTTGCAGATTTAACTATTAATTTAGAATATATGTTCATCCCCTCCGAAAAACACGTGCCTTCTACATAAGCACGTCAAGATAAGTTATTATCCAACCATAAGAAACCATCAACTATCAATTTCAGAACACAAATGAGAAGTACAACTCAAAATCTCTTTTAATTCTTTAAAATCTTTTCATTTAATCATGTAGTGCTGCATGATTAATGACTATGGGTAAAGCAGGGCCTTGGCATACAAGTTAGATGGCAGAGAAATTAAGGTTCAACTTTTATAAGATCAGCAGCAGAATAGCCAGGTTTCACTGCACAGAATGGATCTTATAAAGGCAAAACAACATTATGTTACTTAAATTTTCACTCATCAAAATGAAACAAATACACAGATATAAAACCAAGAACATAATAATGTGTACAGAAAAAGGTGCTCGTGTCTAAAACATGAGCAGAATTTTAGCCTCCACTTGGCTAATCTATAAATGATTTGTAAATCATTTATAAATGGTCATTACTATCAACGTATCCACCACTCACTTCTATTTAATGGCCTGCTTGGGAGTTTTTTTCACCGATTTTGGGTGGCATCGTTTACGAGGAGTTGGGAAAATTGGAGGTTGCTAATTTTTTTAAGCACCAATTTTGAATGGTTTAAAAATCACACAAAATCGGTGTTGCGTAATTTTAACCGGTTCTCTCAACCCACCAAATCGATGGGTTTTGGCCATTTCTCGTATTATCTTCTAATTTTACCCTCTATAAAATAATTATTTCCAATCAATATATTTTTGTTCAAAACTAACTAGTAAATAAAAATATATTAACTAAAAAATTATTTATAAGCAAAAAAATTACACTATAATTAAGAAATTTGCTTGTAAGTAAAACATTACTTATAAGATTAAAAAAAAAAAAAATCCTTTTCATTTAAAAATTTTTGTTTATAAAATAAAAATACTACTAATATAAGATAAAGATTCATTTATAAAATGTAAAAAGGTACTTATGAGTAACAAATCCAGTTTAAAAAAAATGACAATACAAAAATAACTTATAATTGCAAAGTTCACTATGAGTAATAATTTAAATTTAAGTGAATATTTAACTTTTTAAGTTAAGTATTAACTTATATTTAAAAAAATTATCCACCAGTAAAATATCGATCATAGTAAAAAAAAAAAAAAAAAAAACTTACAAGAAACTATAAAATGAAAATTTCACTAGGGATATATATGTAATTTTAATCTTTTTATAAAACCGTCAAAATCGGTGAATAATTAACTCCCAAGCATGAGATTAGGTTGGACTATTTTAAAATCCAATACTAAAATCACTCAAAATAAAAATCGATCCGCTCTCAAAATCCGTATTTTAAGAGAAGCTCGTAACCGTACCCTGAAACTCCAGAGCATGCTCTAATTGTTTAAACTCTCCAGAAAATTACACAATAAAGATGGCAGATATACATCTCTCTATGTGTGTATATTGCAGTTTAGCCCATAATAAGTAAACCGAAACGAACAAAAAAAATAATTTTTATGATAATAAGAATTAAAGACAGTAAAATTCGTCAGTAGATTACAGAATCACTCATCCAAACGAGAGATTCAAAATTAAGCACCACTAAATTCAAACTACAGGCGTTCCATGGATTGTAAATAAACTGACAAATTTCCTTTTGAAAAATTAATTTTTAAAACTCAAATAAGAGTTGACCAACTCCCAAAAGCACGTAGAAAAAATTATGAGCAAATTAAGATTAAAAAGAAAAATAAAAGGAAATCCGTACCCAGATCTATGAAATTCCCAGCCGCAATTCTCCAAATCCTTGACCTTGCTTTAAACAATAACAATACAGCCCCAAGCTAACAAAAATTTATAACTTATTTCCCAAAGCTAAACAAAACCCTCCAAGTGTAGATAATAAATTAAATTGAGTTTGATATACAAGTGTAGACAAAGGGTTCGAGAAGAAAAGTAAGCTGAATATGAAAATTTCTGATACCTTTTTTTCTTTATAGCTTTGTTCTTTATTTTATAGTATAAAATGGAGTGTTGAAATGTATTTTGTTCATTTGTTCATTTGGTAATACGTATATCTACGTGTAAAATATATGTGACGGACAGTCCTGTTTGACTCTCGTACAAACAAAATTCTTTATTTTGTTCACATTTTCAATCATATATTTATATAATAAAATATTTTACTCGTAAATTCAAAAATAAAAATTCTAAATTTTTATCGCACTTCTCCAAAAATTCATTATTCAAAATATCATTTTTCCTCAATTTCTCTTTTTAATAGTCATCGATCAGGGGTGAAACGAGTCGCAAAATCTTTTGCTTCAACAATGTTTATCTTTGATTCAGACCTTGACATTGCAAGCCCACGTGGGGTTTAAAACTATGTTACTAACTCGACTTCAAGTATATTTTGCGATATATATTCAACTTTATTTTGTTTCAATTTGATCGACAAAACTACATAATAGGCTACGTTTTTATTCAGGCGATGATATGTTGGTCTCGTCGTATTCTTTTCATAAGCACCTATGTTTATAAGAAAATTTTGTGATGAATAGATCTTGCTCACGATGCATTGTCCACTTTTGAATAAAAGGGGATAAACATTCTCTTTAACAAATGTTAACAAAAGCTTAATGTATATGCAATTCAATCTTTTTAAAATGAAAGTGAGAAAATTTTCCTTTTTTAAACAAATGTTAGACTCGATAAAGGTTAGTTTAACGCAAAGTAAGTGTGAAAGTCTTCAGGGCCCCGTAAGATTAGTCGAGTTGCGCGCAAGCTGGCCCGAATATCCACGGTTATCAAAAAAAAAAAGTCTTCCACGTCATAATTGGAGTGATTAAATTGAAACAAAAGTTAAACTTTCGACTATCACCAACGATTTGGAAAAAGATAAAAAAGATATCTTAAAGGTTAACCGTCTAGGACCGAACATATTACCTGCAAACTTGACTCAACTCGAAAACCTAACACAAATCAGTCGGTATGGGTTGAGGTTTCAAGGAGGCGAGTCAATTTTCGAGTTGGGATTTAATCTCCGTTTATACTCTGTTTTTTTTTTTTTTTAAAAGATCAAGGTAAAATATTCTTGAAATAGACAATCTGAATCGGCTCGAATCGGTTCGCATCAATTTCTTGATATAGTTTCAATTTTCGAATTGGGTCCGAACATGACCATCGTCGCCCTTAGGTAACATGAAGTCGAAATACTTTAAACTTAGTTGGCTACCTAGTAGTGTTTTTTAACCTGCTCACATGGCTTAAGTTTTACTTTTTCAAATTCCTTATAAATTTTATTATATTTTGTATTTAATAATATGACTGTTTATTAATACGGTGTATTTGTTCACCCAAATTTATCAATTATTTTCCTTTTTCATTTTATTTAACACGCTGTTTTGATTTAGGTTCCGTTTAGAATGAGAAAGAAAAATATAGTCGTTATTAGGCCTCACACAAGATATAGAAATTCAAAATTGATGAATTGATATGATGAATAACAGTTATATTTTTCATTTTTATGAAATTTTATTGAGAAAAAAACGGAGGCTTAATATTTCTTAACTAAAATTTTACTTTTCAATAAATGAGCAATATTTGATTTTGAAAAATTATCATTTCAGAAAGAATTAATCTGCCAACGTGGCACTGGCCATATAGCAGAAAGGAGAAAAAATGATGTCAAGCTAAAACCAGCCAGTCACGTAAGGGCCTTGGTCTAGAAGGACGCTGATTGGTCAGAATGGCAGGCACTATTCAACCAATTCATTATTACTACTGGAAATTTTCAAATTTTCGAAGAATATTTCAAGAAGACGTGTAAGACGGTGAAACGGACAAACGGTGATTTATATTGTCGTCATAATTTTTATTTCATAAATTACATTTTTTTTAAAACTTTTTTTGGTCGTGTTCTTATCTTCAACATTCTATTAATTAGTATTATCGTCGTTGATGATAATTTACATCAAAATATTTTGTTTTCATACTTTAAAATATGGAAAAAAAAAAATTACGCACTTTTTATTTATATATTTTTTAAGAATGCGATGAAAAAATAAGTTATTTTACCGTATTTCAACGAACTTTTGGACATAAAACTCCTTATTTGATCCTCATTATTTTTGAAATATATTTTTCTCTCTTATTTTCAAATTTCAACCGCACATTTTTCAATAAAATAATATTACAATTAAATATAATAAATTTCATTATTTTTTTATCATACATTCTACATTAAAATATTATTTCAAAATGTATTTTGAGCAAGAAATAATGCTCAACATGCTCTAAATGCAAAATGTGTTAATTAATGGAAAATTTGAGGATGAAAATGACATGAAAAATCGTTAAGAATATAAGTTTTTAATAAATAAAAATTAAGAACCTTAAATATAATTAAAATGGGGGTGGAAGGAGTAAAAAATGTGGCGTCGAAAATTACGTTCATTTATGCCGAATCTGAATAAAATAAAAATCTGCCCGCGATCAGGTAAAGCCAAATTGTATGGAAAATGACGAAGCCTGACCGGCTACGGAATCTTCTAGGGTTATATTCCGGCCATTTGTTATATATTATTGAATTTTGTCTTTTTCTTCTTTGGTTTTGCCTCTTTATTCGATTTTTATTCTTGGAAAATTATTAGCTTCTTGTTCGTATCAAAAGAGAGTTTCCCTGTGAAAAGGTAATGGCATTGTGCCCGTCCGCAGTAAAATTTAAATTTTACAGTGATTTTCAAATGTGGGATTTATTTATTTATTTTGGTAAAATAACCATTCTAGTATAAAGTGAAACTAATAACAATTTGGTAGGAATTTGAATTTAAATTTAAATCAAAAGCAACAATTAATTTTAATCACATATTTTATGACTTTCCAATCACACGTTTCATCTAAAAAATTGATTTAAATCCCCACCAAATAGGAGCTAAGTGTCAAGTCATAATTCGATGAGCCACTAGAGACTTGCAGTATGTTTTTTACGACAAGATGAAATAAACCCATTGTTGGGCGGCATTTAAAAAACTATATTATGAATAGTATTTTTTGAAAAATGTGCGATTGAAAATATGTATGAGAAATAAATTAAGTTAAAGTAAAGGGAAGCAATTATCAAACAGGGGCAAAGATATAAACCTCAATGACTAACATGAAATAACTTGCAAGTTGAGTGGTTTCTAGTGGAATTTTCATAATTATTCCGGCCAGTTTAATAGAAATTTTGATAGTCAAAGAGTATTGAGATTAAAATATAACATTTATGCCTATTAAAATAAAAAAAAAATTATAATAAAAGAATTTTCAGAAAAAAAAGTTCTAAAATGTCAAATGACCCGTTTGATAGTGTTTTTACACGCCCATTTGGCATAATTTTTGTTCTTACTCAAGCGCTTTAAAAAAACCATGTCAAACGATCCTTCTTTAGAAGAACTTTCACAAGGAACTACATTTTCAAAAAATTATACAAACATATTCAAAAACAACTTCCATAATCTTGAAACAACTTTTGACTTTCTAAAAGTCCCGTTAAACGATCCCTAAGATGAATTCGAAAGTTCTATAAAAAGTAAAAGTTCAATTTAGGTTTGTCCAAAAATCTACTCCTTGGAATTTAATGCAAATAATGATGCTCCTTTTCCTTGTCAAGAATCAATAATAATTCATAATCAATTAAGGTTTCAACTACACCAAACAGAACCTGATATCAACATGAACCGCATTACCCTATCAACATTTTTGTATTAATTATGAGCTGTAAACCAGTAATCATCACAAAGGTGATATTTTAATATTCAATCATCCCAGGTTTAACTGAGTTCAGCGCAGTAGTATTGAAATTCTCAAGGAAGATAACAATAATGACATGTCTCTCGATCTGCAATAGAAAAACACTATGATTGGGCCCCACATAGTTCAACAACAACACGAAAGCTACAATGTACGAGAGGGGCACATGACGCAGCACAATACGAGAGAAAAGATGACTTGGATTAACTGGTTCACATATAATTCCTACCTTCAAATTCAGCAACTAACTCTATTCAAGCATCAGTCTAATGAGGATGAAAACAATGGGACAATTCAATAAGTTAAAAGAGAAATGACAATAATAGAGAAGACATTTGTGGGTACTGATAGAAATAAATGGAGCGGAACGGTGAATATAGAGAAAGAAATCCGATCTTAACTCTAAAATATCGGCAGCTTTAATATAAAGCTCGAGAGGAGTAAAGTTTATCGTGTTTCTTCCCCCTTCACAATCCAGAAGCAATCAGGGTTAGTCACAACAATTAAATTTTTATACACCATACCCAGTAATTCCACGGGAATTAACTTGTACCGCATGCAAATCCGGGGTACGTAAATCAGAGTCACCCCACATGAGAGGTGCATTTGTTGAATCCATGTTTAGCACTCGTTTCTTTCCTCCAGGTGAAGACCCATCTACGGGCAAGCCTATAGGACTCTCATGAGACGTAAGGCAGCTTTCAGTCGAACAATCAGCACGCTGCTGATGAAATCTAGGAGATACTACTTCGGGGCCATGGATACCCAACTCATCAGCAGAGTGTGAACTGTATGATCCAAATGGATTACGCACAGTACTAGGTTGTGTCTTCGTTCCTTTTTCAGGAAAATTCTCTACATCATTGTTTGTATCTCCAATAATTTGATCAGCAAGCATCTTGCAGGCTCTTTCCAACATAGCCATGTACCTCTTCTCAGCATCCTGCCGAATCTGCAAATGCTTTTCAGCCTGTGTAAACAAGTTAACCAAATTAGCCAACAGGAGCACAGATTTGGAGGCAATTTGGTGAAAACCCTCGGGGGGGCATTTCTGGTTTAAAACTACCAAACCTTGGGTGCATGACAGCAATCGTTTTCACCTCATTACAAGGAGTATTACTATTTCCCTTCTGCTAATGGCATGTTAGGTAACCAAGATTGGATAATAATGGACAATATTATGGAAAAGATAGAAGCTGAAATCGTGTTCTTAAAGTAGTCATGTTGAGTATTGCATACCAAGTGTGCATAAATTAAGGTGTTAAATGAAAACCTCAATCAACACTAGAGTCTAGTCAACTTCTTCTGGCTATAGAAAGGTTGATTGGTGGGAAACTTACTTCAACTTGCAGGTGCAGTTTACTTTCAACTTCCATTTGAGCTCTCAATGCTTCTTTGACTTCATAACCCCTAGACACATCATCCACATTTTAACCATCGTGTTGACTGAAGCATATTCACGCGATACAGAATTTCGGAACAAGAACTAAATCTCTTACTCAATTACGTCGGAAGCCGGCAAGTTTTGAGAATTGCTGGCGCAAGGGCTATCCAAAAGGTATGAACCCGACAGTCCTTTCATTTGCCAAGTAAAGAAGTCAAATCAAAATAGAAATCCAATTCTAGATTATAAGCATTTTAAACAAAATCTATCTTCAGATAGAATAATCAATTTGGATGTCATTTTTGGCTAACTCAACAGATGAAACTTTCTCTCGTGTAAATCTGTTTGCTTCCCTTTTTTAATTTTTCATTCTTCTTTTTGTTTTAGTCGGGGAAGATAGGATAGTTCAATGACTTTGTTGCATTTTCTTAAGTTCTTCATTTTCCTCTCCTTTTTATGGGAGGCAATATTCAGACGGAGCTACATCAACCTAAACTCTATAAAATCTCTTCATAAAAAAAATCAATATAACTGAATACAATATCATGTCACAGCTAATTTGGAAAGATTAACTACTATAGAAAAAGTCGCACAACTGGAAACTACCATTGGAAGTCATACTGAACCTACCTTCTTTTGAAGAGTCACCAAAATCTTTCCCAGATTGCTTACCTAGTCTATATTTCTGTAAAGATGCACGAAAAAATCTTTTCAAACAACTGGAAACAAGTTACACTGACCTGCAAGCTCCGTATATAAATCAAATGGGAAGAAAAACCAAATAGTATTAAAGGGAAAAAAAACCTGGAGGTGACTCTTCAAATGAAAGAGAGTCAATCCCTTGACACCCATTGTTCGCATTATAGCCTTTGGGGTAGCTTCTGCAACAGAATTCATGTGAATGTAAGTTAAATATGGGAAATTTTTTATCTGTGAAGTTTCGGATAGAAATTCCCGATAATTGTCTATCAGGATGAGACACCTATTATTTCAACTTTCTCTAAAAAATAATTAGTTTATGGAATAAGTGAAAGTACACGTCAAAGAAATATAATAATGAAACTTCGAAGAAATTGTAGCTGCCAGTCTCATCAAAAGATCAGTTTCATGATCTAGAGATATGGGTTTAAAAGAAATTTATACAAATTTAGCAATAAGAAAACAAGCAGGCATTAGTAGTAATACATCCTCAATGAGGAGGGATTGAGGACAAACCTGACCTGATAAGATAAGTACTGGCAGTCATATAAGGAAACTGGCACCATGTTCAACCAGCACATGATTTGTTCATCTCGAGGAGATTGGCCAAAGAAGTCATTCATTATGCTTAGAAGCTATTTAATAGATTTCCTTGCATTACCCAGGATCAATGGACTGCTAATTTGATAGCTTTTCAGAACAAGTAATACTGAAATATCTTTAAGTGCCATCAATTATTTCTGCAATTTAATGAAGCAGCTTGGTCCAATTCAAGGGCCCTTAATGTAGCTCGGAAGTCTAGTAACTTTTTCAGTATTATTTTCTTTGAGTTGTGTAACATGTACATACAAGAGTAATAGTCCTTTTTCCCTTTCCTATTATTTGGTGTTATTTATTTTTCCTTTTTTTTTTTTTTTTTTTTTTTGGGAGTGGGGTTGGGGCGCTGTTACGAGAATATGTTTTCAACCTTCCTGGTTTCCAGCAACTTGCAGCCCAACCAAAATGATAGGTGCCAAAACTAGCTAATGGAGTTGCTTTAGGGATGTTGGACGGTGTGGATCCTAATGATTTTTACTTGGAGAATTTTTTGCTTAGTCTTCACATTATTCAATTCCATTCAAAAAAGCTCCATCTTAACAATGATAACCATTTTTGTTTGAAGTTTCCAGAGAATGTATAAAAAAATTATAGTGATTCCAAACGGTTAGATGTTTTGTGCGAATAAGACTGAGGGTTTTTATAAATAACTACCAAAACCATCTTACAAATTTTGATTCTTTGAAGCAATCGATAGCCAATTTTTTCCGAGAGAATCTCTATTAGAAATATACATAGTATTCTAGTTTTACATAGCTAATTCAGTTTCCAAGAAAGAATCTCGCTATCCAGCTATAAAGCTTCATTTAATAAACAAAGATGTACTCATCATCCTTTCCGATGCATAATGCTCTATACCTTTTGACCATTCCGATTTTGGCTTTTTGTTAACTATGTAGGAATTACTATGGTAACCTAGTAACAAAATTCTAATTTCGCTTTTCCAATCGATGCTCAAATCCAACTTGTTTGTGTTAAGATTTGAGCAACCATCCCAAAAGGTGAACCTATTAAGTGGGTATCCGGAGTCCCAATTCCACTATAAATCCACCATCTATTCCATATCTAGTAGGTAACTAGGATTTTGTGCGCATATGGTAAACCGTTTGTATCCAACAATTAACACCCCAGAAACACATTGATAATATAACAACATTATGACAATTGAAGCCCAAGCCCATCACTAAATCATCAATTCTAGTTCACAATGGAAATCGCGGGGTGGGGGCCACCGATAGGGAAAAGATGCTAAATACAAAACACAAAGAAGAAAAATGGGAAAGAAATACTAACTGCTGGCGCCACCAAGTTGAGTAACAGCATCAACAAAGCGTTCATGGAGGTCAGCTGTCCATCTCAGACGAGGTTTTGGGTCAGAAGTAAGGACCAAACATGGGTCCCCCGCAGCACCCCTTTGGCTAAACCCACCACTAATATTAGGCCCCTGAATGTTTTCTTGGCTTAAAAGGGCTTCTCGGGGTTGAATCAATCTGGGAAACATGGGGTTTCTTGAATCAATACAAGGGAAAAAGACCCTGTAAAGAGATCTGGATTCTTTCTTTTTTGCTTTCCTTTTCAGCTGCTTTATTTAATCGGGAAAAGGTAAATTATGATTAACTATCCTTTTCCCTTTTGTTAGTTTACAGTGGAAAATTGTCTGTTTGTTGCTTTTAGTGCTGAAGGTGGGAAAAAAATTTCTCCTTTTTTGTTAAACAGTTTGAGCAGCAGCACAGAAAGTTTTTTGAGGTTTGGCTATTTTATTCCCTCCTGTCATTCCCTCCAATTTTCTGCAGTCTGAACTAAAGTCGCGAGTCATTCTCTGCGGTTTACTATTAGATTGTTGACCCCACGAATAAATGGAATCCAAAGAGAGAGAACAGGGTAGAAATGTGAGAGAAATAATCTCTTTGGTGATCGTGATATTAATGGTATCCACTTTAATAGAGGTTTTAATAACCATAAATAATTTTAATAATTCATATTCCCTTGTCATATGTCATCCTATCTACAAAGTTGCTTCAACAGCTTGGATTGGAATCTCGCATCGCATCGACATAGTGGTTTGTTAAAGCTCGTTCCAGAAAGTGGTATCGGTCATGTTCTCTGTAGCCACGAGAACCTTTTTCGATATAAACAGTTGGGTGAAGCTTGATGGAGCAAAAATTAGTTGGGCCCAATAAGCTACCATAACCACCAAGTAGCAAGTTTGCAAAATTCAAGTAATAAGTAAATTAATAAATCAAATTCGTTTATTTTAATAAATAAAACGTATCACTCTCATTGTAACTATTTTTTTATCGCACTTTATGAGTTGTCCGCCTCAACTGTGTTATACGTACATTATAACTTATAAATTTATTTATTATCAGATATAACAAGATTTGATTACGTCAAAATTCCCCACTATTTTTTTGATATCTTATCAATCAGTAAAAGATTATATAAAGAATGATGTACACTAAACATTTTTGTTGTCAGCCCTACAAACCCTTATTGAGGCACCACATGCATAGCCAAGTTCGAAATTTGATATTATAATATTAGAGACATGTATCTAGTAAATTAAGAAGAGTGTTGAAATATTTTTTTTTGTGGCATATTTTATTTTTTACATGTCTACTAGATATTGAGAAAATAATTTGAATTGTTTGCTAACGATTTTTTTTTTTTAAATGTCATTGGATATAATCAAATTTGAACTATAACTGATGATTTATGTTTGAGTTTGGCTCCCCAGATGATTTTTGCTTATGAAATACTCGAAGTGTAAATGGTGATTTCGAGTACTGAAATATTCGACACACATGCATATTTGTTCATATGAACTTGGCTACATGTCTAGAGAGATTGTATAGACTGCATTACAGGGAAATAGGTAGCAATCATTCATTGTACCTTGGACAAAAAAATAGTTTTGTCCCAACCAATGCAGTGTTGTCACCTACCTCTCTGTAATGTTTTTTGTACAAGGAGATTAATTATGTTCATATTATAATGGTAAAGTATGCTGCGGGGGGCCAGCTTCGAGGTGGACAAAGCCGTGTTGGGTTGTTGGACCGAGTGGAATCGGAATACATCTTGATACTTCATGCATCATCGAACAAACTTATACGCTCTCTTGGTGTCACATTTATCTTTATTGAGACGACTCAAGATCTTAAAGATAGGTTTAGAGTATTTTCTTAAATAGAGTTTGGAATTGTTGTGAAGATTCATTATAAAATTAGTACCTTAGTTGGACTTTCAATCTTTAAAAAAAAAATAGCCACATAGAATGACCGACTATGAATAACTCGTTTATAAAACATAATTATTCTCTATGAGCATGCATGCCACATGGGTTGTGATAGAGTTGATTTATTCAACAATTTTATGAAACTTAGATATGAAATAGAGTAATCAGTCAAGTAATGACAAGGATTAAAAAGAATATATTTATTCCGTTCCATTCAGTCCAATATACTAATTATTACATTTGATAGACGTGAGTTCAACAATAGACACAGACAAAACAACGTTAGTTTCTTTTGGGTAGGCTAATAAGTTCTGGAATTCCTAGGATGACAACTTTCTCATGTTGGTCTCATTTAACCTCTGATACACTGACAATTTGTGTGCATCCAATCTTGTTTCTTAGTCTCTCACACAACTTGGTTATGTCCATCCCTTCTCCAATCACCACCAATTGATTTTTATACTGCCCTCCTAATGTTAGAGAGTTCACACCTGCAAATTCATCGGAAATATCAAAATTAGCCCTCGTTTGATGCACATTTTTAGGAAAAAAAAAAAAAGCATTTTTACTGTTGATGTGATAATGAATATGCTGTTGAAAAAGAAGGAAAAATTATTAATATGATGAAAAATATTATTTTATTGAAGGATGTGTGGTTGAAAATGAGTAAAAGAATGAGGATGATAGAAGAGTGGCTCAAACGTGGCCTTAATCAAATTTACCAAAGCAATCAAACTAAGGCCCTTTTTGGTGTAGTTAAAAATTAGAGCTTAAGAAGATTTCGATAAAAGTTGATCGAATATGTTATTGAAAAGTTGATAAAAATTGCGAATCTCGGAGTTTGAAAAAAAAAAATATTTAAAAATATGAGGGCTAAATGAGTTGGGGACTTGAGCTCAAACAACTCACTCTGCCATGGGATTAATACCCGGCTCTCAAATCGTCGACTCAGTCTACCATAAAAGCCGTAGTAAGAGATTATTCCTTTAAACACAACTTACAACTTTCAGTGCATTGTGCTATCTAAATCACGACACTTCTCGAGATCTTAGTCGAACGAAAGGTATAGATTTGGAATTCTACTCTAACTAAGGATTCATGTGATTCAATGCAGTAGGTGTAAAAAAATCTGATGCTCTGAAGATCTTGAGAACATATTTGCAGAAAACTATGAAATTGAATCAAAGCTGATGATGAATTAAGCGCGTAAATACAAACCATAAGCTTCTGCTGCAATCTGCAAGGCTTTTTTTCGACACTTGGAGCAACGGATCTCTACTTGGAACACAGCTTTTTGCTAGAAAGAAATTAAAAGAATGTCAAAATACTTGTAAAATCAAGAAAGAGTATTAACTGAGATACGAAGGAGAGAGTCCGTCCGTACCTTCATAGTTGTAGAGAATGTGTTCCTACAATGCCTTCTAAGATTCAAGAAATATATTTGATACAACCTTTTACAGAAACATCAAATGCCCATTTATAGAGTGGCAATGGCGTGTTGGTTGGGTCAAATAACAAAGGGCTTGTTCGGCAAGCCTTCTCCTCCTGCTTTTGCTTCTCATAGAAGAATTTCTTCTAAAATGTTTTTACAAAATAATTTCAGAAAATTATTTAAATATATTCAAAAATAATTTTCTAACTTCTCAAAATTTATGCCAAATGGGCCAAAATATTGTGGTTGGAACACACTAGGGGCTCCATCGGTACACAATATAAATTTTAGCCCCCGTTTGAGCCACATTCTCATTTTTCTACTCATTTTCAATAACATATTCTTCAATAAAACAATATTTTTCATCACATCACAAAAAATAAAAAAAAAATACATTATCTCCACTTAGGGACCCAACTTATACAAAATGTATCGATTAAGTACCCTATAGATGGTCACTAGTGGATGGTTCTATGCAATCGGTGGTTAAAAAGTAACATGAGGACTACATGCCTCGTTCTTAAGGAAAGAATTGGATTAACCCTTAATCTCGTTAAAAAGATTAAATATATTTTTTAACATCATCGTTTCATCTGACCGAGCATCCACTCACGATCAATTTACTACAAAATTGAAAGGTTGCAGATGAATTTGTAAATAAAAAAATACGTGCTATATTTCGTATAGATGGACATTTTATTCTTTCCCGAAGTTTCAATATGTTATATCCACTTTTCAACACGTTAGAAAGGTTGTGGGAACAAGTCAATGCAGTCAATGAAGAAATGAATTTTGGGCACGTTCATTTATCGAGCTTCATTTTTCACGCAACAAGTCAATAAAGCAGAGAAGAAACGACTTTGGGCATGTTCATTTATTGAGCTTCATTTTCCTTTGCTTGAAATTTTGTTCCAATGAAGTGTGAACATGTTTAAATTGAGGTCTAGCCGTGATTAATGATGCACTAACTGGCCAATGAAATTTCACACTTTTTCTTCTTCGACAAGTATATCCATTTTTGCTAAGCGGGTATGGTTTATATCCATTTTAAATAGAGGATTTGGTCGGGATGAATTCAGATTTCCCTTTTTAAAGATGTATTAAGAGAAAAGTCGAGTAAAAGTCTGTTGGCTTTAAACTTGACATGAGATGGAATTAAACTCTAATCTTGTGTGATTTTTGACCTTTGGCTCAAATCCACTAGTTCATTAAAAATTAAGAGCTTGTTTGGTAGAGATTTTTTGGAGGAAGAATTGATTTTGAATAGTGATATGATAGGAAATGTGTGGTTGAAAAAGAAGAAAAAATTATTGATGTGATGGAAAATATTATTTTATTGAAAAATGTGTGGTTAAAAATGAGAATTGATTTACTGTAGAATTGGAGAATCAAGAACAAACAGGCCCTAAATTACTAGACAAAATATGTTCTTATCATGGGCGAATCTAGGAATTGGACCCAACACAGGAGGAGACGGTTGACCAGTGACCGTAGACAATCAACGATCGGAATAGCCTAAAATATAATTCGATACATATATAACTGCACTAAACGTAAAAAGTATATACATATGAAAATATATTCCAATACAACTCAAAATACTAAAAAATAAAAATAAAAATACAACCCTATTCTGCAACTGTAAATTTAGATAAGTGCATTCTTCAGATTTCATATTTTGAAAACGTTGCAATATTGCCAAAAACTGGAAAAAAAAAAAATACTAAAAGTTTTTTGACAAACAACATTGAGCTGCTCACACACTGAAGGATCAATCGAGCAATCGATATAAAATCACGGGAAAATTACACCCAAACATGTTTTTTTTAACTTTCGAATACGATAATCAGGCTAAAACTTTATTATTTCACAAATCAAGTTGTAATTGAATTATTTAATAATTTATAATATAATATTATTAAATAAAGCTATCTTACTGTCATTATCATTACAGTGGGGGTAGAAAAATTATTCAAAACTTTTCAAAAACCTGCTTCTACCACATCCATTGAGGGGAAGATTATAGATCATACTTCAACTAATTCATCCACGTTCATCGAGGGAGAGTAACAATAGGAGGATTTCATCACTGCCGCTCATAATTTCTCATTTCCAAATGTTCAGCATACTATTAAATATTTCGAATTAATATTTCAAACATTTTTAGTAGGGGTGTAAGTGGTCCGATTTTACCGATTTTTGACAATTTTTCAAACCAAACCGTTTAGACCGGTTTGAGAAAAACTCAAACTTAAACCAAACCATTTTGAACGGTTTGAAAAAAACTCAAACATAAACCTAATGGTTTGTGGGTTTGGTCCGGTTTTAAACCGCCGGTTTCGCCGTATATTTTTTTTTTTTGTCTGCCTACTTTTATGATATTAATTCATTGAATTCAATATATATTTATAGCTTACCACCAATAAATCTAAAACAAACTAAATATATCTACTACAAGTTTAAATACTAACTAAATCAAAGTGAAATCACAATAAACTAAAATATAGTTTTTTGTTTGTCATTTTAGGCTAAGACTTTACGATAACGTCACAATATAAGTCTACTAAATTACATATAAAACCCAAAAACATAATAATGTTCTATAAGATCTCGTGATCATCATATCTGAAAAATAAAACTACTGATTAGACAGAGAGAATAACCAACCATAATAATAAATCAATTGTTTATAATATCTAAACATAACAATTACACAAGTTGACCGTTGTATATTGTTACGAATTCAGTTTCTCACGTATACTCAAACATCAATTGTTGTCACACATGATTCATAGTCTCCATTGTAAAACAAATACATTCGTTACATCATTATAGTATTGGATACTAGATAGATAAGAGAATCTTTAAAAATACGGTAATAGAAAATATAAACCACCTATCACAACTTTCATTGAATCATCAAATGCTTCCACTTCATCTAAATATTGGAGCATCACTATAAGTTCATTCTTAATTTACAACCAATTATTTTCGCATATACAAGCATCAACCATTCTTGCACCTAATAAACTCCTAAATAAATCAAGTATCCGACCTCTAGTTGAGAATGCAGACTCAAAAGCAACTGTAGAAATTTGAATTTTGAAGAGGAAAATGGTTTTTGATAGATTATGTTAGTTTTGAAATTATTAGATATAAATTATAATTATTTGGTAATAATAGTAATATATATGTAATAGAAAATTATAAATTGACAAAAATACACACAAATGACAAAACTATTGAATTTTACATATTTGAATGAATTTTTTTTTTAAAAAATTATTATTATTATTTTTATATATTTTTTCGCTGGTCCGATTTGATTTTAAACCGCAATTAAAATTCTTAAACCTAAAACCTAACCATTTTTGACCGGTTTGGTTTGATTCAAAACCATTTCGTTGACAGGTCCACGAGGCACCAAAACGACGGTTTCGGTTCGATTTTCCGATTTGACGATTTTTACTTACAGCCCTAATTTTTAGCCATTTCAAACAATTTTTAGCCAGAAAAAGAAAAGAGACGCAGGGGCTATCAGCTAACCAGGCTAGAAGAGACGAAGCATCGAACGGTCAAAGTCAAAACCGGACCCGGAAGCTCCAATGCTCCACTCCACCTCAAGCCAAAAAACTCACCGCCACCGCACCACCGCTTGCATCAAAAACCCCAAGCTACGGCCAAGCTCCAAAATAATTTTGCACCCCGGCCTCGTGTCTCATCGCGTCGTCTCCAAGAGGACACTACTCCAACTCACCTCTCAACCGGACCAAAGCAAAAGAATGGGATTCAGATATTGGATTTGGTATTTTGGTTAATTGGTTTTGTTGTGGCTATTGGGTTGGGCTCATTAATTGGGCTTTTTTTTAAAGAAAGGCCAATAAAACAAGGTTGCTTCCACTTCAAGCTCCACTTTAGCTCGGTCCAGACTTCTCCTTCTTCTTCATCCATCTTCTGTTCAACACTTGCAGCCGATGGACCCAACACCTGGCTAGCCGCTTCTCCTTCTTCTTCATCCATCTTCTGTTCAACACTTGCAGTTGACGGACCCAACACGGGCGGCCGCAGGGACTAGCCAAGTGTTGGGTCCGCCCCTGGTTCTTATCATATTATATACAAAATAATGAAATTTTAATTTTTAAACGTACGAAGTTTCGTACAGCAATCTCCTTTTACAAAATGCAATTGTCATAGATTATAAAAACTACATAAAGAAGGAACTTTTAGTCCACTCATGGTCATCAGAACAAGATTTTTGCCTTTTTAATAATGTCAAAAGCATAGGAATGACTAAACCTGATATGCTTCTTGGTTCTGAATATTTGGTTGTTAAAAAACAAAATTTCTATAAAATGGACGCAACTCATGATAAAATTCATAGCATAAAAGTGCAAAAATATGTTCCAATAATTCAGGGAATTATGATTTGAGGATAAACAAAGGGAAGAACGACTTAATAAATAAGAACATCCATCTTACTAGTACATTTGCGACCATATTCACGTGATATTATGTTCTAAAATTTATTAAGAAACCTGGATAGTGTTGGTCTTAACATGAAACTAGGAGCTAGATATTACAATACATAACATCATTTTACGAAAAAGAAACCGTGAAAGCTTCCTGCTACATTGTGGTGTGCCTTACTTTCATGAAAACTGGAGCCACAATCACATCTACCGAGTCCCAAATTATGCAGTACCTGACCAAAATAACGACACATGCTAAGATAACATAAACAACAGCGTAAAACATAAGCATAGAAACGGGGCAAAAGTCATTACTACAAGGAAAACAAATGGGAAACTGAAGATGTTGAAATGATCTTACCAAGCATTTTGTCAATCCATTGCAACTGATTCATTGAACTTGGCCAGTTCGTCCAGTGCATCCCTAAGATTAGTTAGTTCGCCCAGCGCAATTCTAAGGGGTTCTTTTATCTTGTTTTCCTTTGCCTACGAAAAGATACAAAATGAGAAAGGTTGCACCTATGGATTCATTCAAGATCTTGACTATTAAACTAATCCCTGTTTGCACTTTTTTAAAACTCATTTTTCCCACTCTCATTTTCAACCACATTATATAAGATTCACAATTTTTATCAACTTTTAACCATATATTTCATCAATTTTTATCAAAATCTACTAAAAATATGATTTTTAGCCAAACCAAACAGAGGCAAAATGAAACACCATGTGCATGTTAATTGTTTGGTATGCATTTTTAGAGAAGTCCGAACAATTTAATAAACAAAGATTTAACATTTTTTTTTCCTTCTTTTACATTGCCAAATACCATCCAATCTTTCATACCAAATATTTCATTTTATTATACAATAAATGTACATTTTAAAGCAAGTAAACTGGCAAGTAGATTGGACAGGCCAGTATCAAGGAAGAAATGATCAAATAAAAAAAACTTGAAACAACTAGAGTAATGCAATCAAACATCTCTTTTTCTTCTCACATATGCTATACCTTCAAGGACGGGATAAGAGCGAAAACTTCTTCAACAGATTCGGCGCGAAGGTTGGCAATTTGGCAGATCTGCAACCACAGAAATTAACTTAAATGCATCATGACTGAAATGTTGATAAAAAATCAACTGCCAGAGATCAATACCTCAGCATCAGAAACTCCGTATTTCTTGAGAGGCCTAATCAAAGTTAATGGATAAACAAAACAAGTACATACTGTTGGCATATAACATAATTGTTGACCTGAATAATTTATTCAGAGTTGCACAAGAAAAAGTTCAGCATTGTTCAAAGAGAAGGATACTGAAGAATTTTTCCGACAGTCAGGGATTTTGTACAGTAGCTGCCTCTCTTGGCATACATCAGTCCGCTATCAAATGAACTGAGAATAAACAAATTTGCACATAACAGGAAAGTGTACTCGTCAGGAAAGGAAAGCAAAAAAGGATTAAAAGCTAAATTTGCACTACTCACACCGGGAGTTTTATATTCGGATCCTCAGACAACATCACCATCTGCTCTTGGATTCCTTGCAAGATTTCTGCAGCTTCGCAGTCCATCAAGAATTTACTATTTTCTGGAAGCTCTGCACATGCATCAAGACCTCTTTACAAGAGTGGAAAAAAAAAAAAGACCAAATTTATTGCCTAAAATAAAATATTGCAACAACGAAACAAACCCCAACCTGTCACTCGTAAACAACAAAATATTGCATTAGTGAAAGACTATTTAAACACTCCAATATTTCCTGAGATAATTCGATGATTTTCAATTTCTATTCACCACCTTCCCATCAATATTCTTTTTACTGAGAATGACACGATAAATTAATTCCAATGTACTCAGAAATTCACAAACAAAATTTTACATCATTGGGAAAGCAAGAGCAAGGGAGGGATGATGACAACTGGTTTGCATCAAGCGCTGACCTTTCTCAAGTCTGCACTCCAATGTAGAAGGTGCTTTTGCTTGGGAACTCTTACTGCCATTAGCAATATTGTCTCCTTTTCTGACTTTACCACCGGAACCTTAAAAAATATAATTTGTGCATTAGAAAAACAGCCAAAGTGCAAAACATTTTCTACGGTACAAAATTCACCAAGAAAACTTAACAAACCAAATGGAAACAGATTTAGTTGCAAAAAAAAAATAACAGGTATTACTAAGGCAGACAAGGGAATATATTGGTTATCAAACCTTTGGCAAAATAATCTCTACCTTCACACTAAATTTTGTAACATTGCCTCATAAATAATTTAAAGCAACTAAATTAACAGAGCAACTAATAGAAACATTCTCAAGAAATTGAACAAAAAAAGCATATCATTACATAAATGTTTTTTTCTTAGGAGACGTAATTAAAATCCATACTAACTGTAAGAATTATAAGTTAAATTCAACCTTCAGACTCAAACTGAACTTTTCTTCCTCCCTTTGACTTTGCTGAGCCGTTGTCCTTCCCTACGAAGATGTGGCACGTAAGAGAACACAAAGAAAATGGCATATCAAAACAAAGTATCAAACAGTAATACAGAGGTTTCAAATTTAAAAACATACAAGGATAAAATCAGTTGCTGGCTGCACAACATCATTGCACAAATATATATTGCAACTATCACGCATAATTTCATATTTCAACAATTCCACCCAACAACAATAAGTTAAAACTATAGATTATTCTGATAGTACCCTTTTTAATTTTGGTTTTATTAGTTGACACATATAGATCATGTTTGGTGTGCTTCTTCCTAAAAAAGAAGCGACATAGATAAGATACATTGTATATTTGTATTTCTAGATTCATATTGATCACACATTGTATTTACATAATACAATTATGTATTTAAGGAATCACGTGTCTAAGGACGAAATGATATTCATGAATGTGGTTTATTGAGATTTGCGCAGAAGGTTCTTATAGTCACTCTAAATTGTCATGTACCATGCATAAACGAAGAGTGGAAAGGATTCTTAAGTGTCTCAGGTCCCAAAAGTGGGGGGACAAGGAGGAGCACGTAGAAATGCCGACCACTACATAAGCCACTAGTGGCTGAGAGAAAGCGGTTTATATAGTCACTCTAAATTTCCATGTACTTTGTCACTTTTGATATTGAAAAGGATTATTAAATATTTTTGCTTCACATTCTTGAAATCGACACCTTGGACATTTCAAATGAAATGAGCAATGACTTTGGATAGGAAGGGAAGGTTTTGGGGTTCGGTTGAAGATTCTTCACCTAAGTCCTTGAATTCGATATATCACATGTTTTGTATGAAACAAGCCATGGTTCTAGAATGGATGAGCTTTTGGATGTTGTTTGGTCTGCAAATTATTGACAATTATAGACTTCTGATTGGCGAATTTATTAAAGTTGGATGACATCAGTATTTGTTTTGCTTCACATACGGTTCCTGAAATCGTTAACTTAGATGTTTCTCATGGAACAAGCAATGGTTTTCATTGCTCTGGGTTGGAAGAGAGAGGATTCGGGATGTTGTTTGATGTGCAGACTATAGGCAACAACGGATTCTAATGGGTGAATTACACAAGTTGGATGACCTTAGGATTCTTGCATTGGAATAAGACAACTTGTCCAGACATTTTTCTAATTTAAACGAGTATTAAAATTATATTGTAGAAATTTTTGTTCTTGCTTTACGGTTTGTCCATTGTGTTCTTTAAACTATTAGCAGAAATGCCATTTGTTTTACATCGTCATATACAATTTTCAAATATTGAAATATTTTTATTTCATCAAATTTCCAATAACAATGATCATAATGGTTTAAAATAACAAAGAAAAATAATATAAAATCTAAACAATAACGTGCACGCTGACTACTATAAGTAATCTCGAAATTAGCAACATTTGCATTCATAGAAATAGGTATTTTACACATCATAAATAAAAAACCCAAATAGTAATTGACAAAAAAAAAATTAAAAATAAAAATTTACCAGACGATTTATGGGCGGATTTTCCACCTTTGGAATTCCCAAGCCCTTGTCCTCCCGTTTCAGTCATATCGTCCCGAAGTACCTTAAAAACTTTATTTGAAACAGCACCAACGCGGTTTTTCAAAATCAAAATTTTCCAGCAGACCCACAAAATTATCATGCATTCACATTCAAACATACATTAAAACAAGCAAGTGCCTGGTGTGAATTAGAATTTCTCATGTGACAATCCAAAAAAAATAAAAAATTCTTAACATGCAAATGAAGAATGGAACATGGGTTTCAATTAAAATGGAATAAAATTGAAAAATTATGAAATTCTGAGCCAACCTCTAGCATACCCCATAAATCAAACAGGAAAGAATTAGTTCTTTTACTATGTTGTCCAAGATAATCAGAAACCCGTGAATAAAAAGCTACGAATAATTGTCTATTACCTTAAAAATTTCCGGAGAGATCCTGATAGCCGGTAGAGAGCTGCGGCGGCAGCAGACTGGGAGACTGAGACTGAAGAAATGAAGAAATGAATTACAGAAGTACTTCTTTTTGGGAAATTTCAGGTAAAATTGAAGTGGAAGTCCTCGACTTATACGTTATGTGCAAATGGATTTCAACTTTTAGCTCTTGATGGTCAAAGACTCAAAACTCCGAGCTTTCATTTTATACAAAATTGCTTTAATCGGATTCAAATTGCTTGAATCCATTGAAATGTCCATTAAAATATCGAGGTGCAAGCCACGAGGACTATTGTTGTAAGTACTTCATCAATTAAAATTTTCATTAAAATAACAAGTACATCAATGTGGATAATCACTCCATGCAAAAAGATGTAGAAGAGATGTTATGCACTGAGTTGTTGACAATCTAATATCTTAAGCTCTTCTTGAACAATTTTTAGGGTGTGTTTGACCCACATTGTCTCGTGAGAATGTATTTTGAAATAGTAGATTGATGGAAAATGTATGGTTGAAAAAAAAAGGAAAAGTTATTGATGTGATGAAAAATATTATTTTATTAAAGAATGTATGGTTGAAAATAAATAAAAAAATGAGAATGAGAATTTTAATGAGAGTCAAACAGGGGCTTAATTTACTAATAATCGGTACTTCACACATGAGGCCCTTCCAGCCGAAGTTAGTTGATCTAATTGCACCAAATTGCATATGAATTACCACATCTACGAGAAAATGGAACTTAGATGACTTTATTGCACTGAATTGAAGATAATTAATCAATATGCATGACTACTCAAAGTTGGATGACCTGGTACAATTGAAAATATATTTAAAAGATTTTTAAAACTCGTTTTCACCCACGTATTATTTTAATAAAATAATTCTACCCACTGAACTCACGATATTTTCATATTTTTTAACCACACATTCTTCAAAATAATCTTTTTTTCCAAAAAATCCAGAAATATTTTATAAAACAGTAAGAATCTAGTTCTATTATAATTTGCATCTGAATTCATTCGAAATATAATTGAAGACTGATACTTTCTTTCCGATTCAAATAAGACCAAAAACAACAAATGGAAGCATCCATTCAAACAAGAAATATATAATACAAATTTTGAACAGGAAAATATGCAGTCTTAACAATTTGCTAACTAGGAAAGGTTCGATGCCGCCGCTCGGCATCCTATCAAGCCAGAGCTTGCAGAATTCCCACATCGTCTCACCGGAGAAAGCCTCGGAACTCAGGTATCATCAACTTGTGAGTAAAATACAAAGCTTGGGAATGTGGCGGTGATGTCTCTGTATCGAAATAAAAATCAGACTCAGCAGCCAGAAAATGCATTCGGGGCACATTTGGTACTAGTGGACAAAACTAGACATTGCAATGGATAAAATTTTAGTTTCTTTTTCTTTATTAATACTGTAATAATCTACATGTTATCAAGTTCAGGTGTTATTCATAACAGATTACGTGATAATACGGTGTAATCCTTTCTCTAAGGCCAGAACAGTTACAAATAGTTATTTTTGATAGGTAGAACGTTACAAATAACAGAACTACAAATGTGTTCTACATTAAGAACCCGGGAATTGACCTATGAAAATGAGATAAGAACAAAACCAATACACACACGGTCTGTTCTAAGTATCATTAGCAACTTAAAATTAAGATGGAACGGTTGATTAATAACTGATACATTCGGAGACAACATCCATGCTCCAACCATTATGACACTCGCTCAAAAACAATTTATGAAGTAGCGTATTTATGATGGCGTGGAACAAATAAGAAACGAATTTTGATAGAAACTAAGGTAATCATTTAACTTCAATAAAATGGTCATCCAATGGTAGGGCACTAATATGCTTAAGTTAAGGTATATTGTCTACTAGAACAGAAAAAATACAATTTAAGGTCAAAAAATCACATCAATACGATACAGTACACTTGAGGTATTGAAGGGTCATATTCTTCAAGACAGATGGATGTTGTATTACAAGGCTCTGCCATTCTTCTTTGTCTATCTTCCCGTCATGTTTAGTATCAGCTTCCTCAAAGGTCTGAAACAAAGCCATGATATGTTGACTAAGATTTTTGCGAGAGAACTTTGCTCAAAAACTATAGTTACATTATCCCTCAGTAGACTTACACACATCGTGTAATTTTATATAAAAATCTAGATATCACATTATACAAGGAAGCAAGGAGGAAATGCCTCCAAAAGTCGCCACTACGGAGAGTGCTTGAAAATTGAGGAAAAACAAAAAAAAACTGCCAAACTCCTATTCACTAATAAAACATTCACCAAAATAAAAATAAAAGAATTATATAGTCTACCAACCAACTGTACAACGCAACACAAAGGTTGAGTCCATTCCATACATGTTTACGCGTGTCTTCCATTACTACATGGTTCTCTCAGTTCCCATTTTGATGGTTAAACACAAATTCAAACCCTTGAGTATCATGTCATGTGATCTCATGTCTTGCTATTCCACTAGGTTTACAAATTACAACCAATAGTACTTCCATTACTTTCTAAGCGACGCATCTAATGAACCTTTGTGTACAAATTTCCCTGTAGTTCCAACAATTTTAACCAGTTCTCTCAACTCCAATAAGTGCAACCTCAACCATTTCTTGAAGATACTAATTATTTTAACCGTATCTGTTCTTTGAAAAGCAAATATCCTTCATCTCAGACAAACTCAACTCATATGGACAATAACTGCGTGGGAATGAAATCAACCTTTCCCAAGAACTTGCCTTATCAATGATACATTCTATCACATCATCCGAGAGATTCATGCCAGATTCAGCAAGTGTGGCCACTACCATTTGCTTTACCTAAAATGACACAGGAAGAGATCTGAATCATTCGTACAAAAGCTTGAAGAATGTGAAATGGTTAGTACCAAAACACGAACGACGCTAAACAAATTCTTATATATGGCTTTTTCTGAATAATGAAGGGTGATAGATGTGTTGCATAGACTATGAGGCAGTGATGTGGAAATTCCAAAGATAATAAGATAACAGTGCCTGAATACTCAAATAAAAACATATGGATAAATATAAATTATAATTTAATAGTGTAGAACATTTTAATTATTGGAATTATTACTATCCCATAGTTGACACTATGTACAATATGTCTTCATAAAGAATAAAGTGCATCAATACTACAAACTCTAAAAAAATAGAGCAAAACAAACAAGTGAACTAAGAGTAACTCACAGCAATTAATGCAATAATTAAGTTTTTAAAACTGTAACACAAATTACTGCCATACATCTCAAGCAATCTCTCCAATAGTGTTGAACACACACGACCAACAGGTTTCTTTTTTACTTGATTTTCTGAAATTGGCACATCAAATACGTGGAATGTCTGATGCCTGTCTTGTTGAGCACGGGCTTGATTGTCCTGTAGAACCTTTCATGCAGCATTGGCCAATTCAAAATTTCTCAAATAAGCAAGATCAAGTAGCAACACAGTTTAAAGGGAATAGAGATGTTTCCGACAAGAACTTCCAGGAACACATACTAATCATTAATGACTTATAACAATCGAGAAAAAATTATACTATGCCCCTGTTTAGTTCAGCTACAAAAATTGATTAAAGTCTTAGTCAAAGCCAAAAAGTAATTTTAACCATACATTTCAGGATCTCGCAACTTTTCAACCACATATTTCATCGACTTTTATCAAAATTTACTAAAAATCTTATTTTTATCTAAACCAAACAGGGGATATATGTAAAACTATATTGATAGGAAAAACAAAATTACTTCCTGTCCTTCAATGTATCCTTGCAGTTTGAGATCATATAACTGGAATGAAACTGTAGAAGAAAGTGTTTCGGCAAAACCATCACAGAGAGAAATCAGTCTCACAAACTAATTACAAGTTAGAAATACAGAAACTACAGGGAAAAATAAATAAAAATTAATCAGATAAATTAGTATCAAGTGATGGCATGCTCTATGGTAGGTTTATATTTATATGCAATGCTTCAATATAGTTGTAAACATGATAGCACCTAGAGGATATATAAGAATGACAATTTAAACAACAGCATACAGTTCAGTATTCCAAGGATTTTCAGAAGTTCACATCCCTAATTCTATTTTTATGCACAAACATCATTCAAGAGGGAAAAAAATCTGAAAAAAAAAAGCACAATAAATGGAGAAACAGGAAATTAATGACAATAAAAGGATATGATACTTACAATCAATCTTATTGTCAACTGGAGCATTTGGGTGAAAAACTGAGAGATAGCGTGTAAACTCTTCAAAGTCTAATAAACCATTGTGCTTTGTATCAAACAAGTCAAATACCTGGGGATATAAACAAATCATAGATTCAGAGCAATAGAAGAATGTTTTCTAAATAACAATACCATAGGACTTAGCAAGGCGCAAATTTATTTTTATGGAATAATTTTGATGCATAATTAGCAGTTTCAGGTGCAAGTTTAAACAAAGGACAAAATCGTAAAATTATTGTGCTTGACAATGCCTTCACATTATTTTCAAATTCAATGCTTGAATTGACGGGGAACACTCAATTAACAGCACTTAATGCCATCAACTAAATTTTTCAGCAACTTAAAACTCTATTCTACTCAAATTTCATCGATGGGCTTCTTAGATTTATCAGAAGCCCCCCCAAGACACTCCCCAAAAGAGTCCAATGGCACACTGAGAAATGAGAACACACTCAAACATGGAAGTGACTGCAGTTAGTATGATGACATGGTATTTAGGCGAAAAGTAGAAAACACTGCAGCCAAATGGCAACGAGGGCAGACATAGGATGTGATATCAATAAATGTAAATGTTTGATGCGTGAAAACTAACCCGGTCAGCAAACAAGCTCTCCTTTTTGCCCATCTTAAAAAGTGCAAGCTGAAACTCTTTCTGGCAAGAAATTAAATAAAAGAAACAGAAGAACTAAATCGAGATTCAACAAATGAATCCAAAAAAATAGAGCAGAGTAATCTTCTCTAGTAAGGATATATAAATGCAACAAACAAGAATAGTCTCGTGTTGCGATAAAACTGATTTTGACTAGTAACAACCTATTGTACAATTTCTGTTACCTTGTTGATGAGTCCATCATCAATCACTGCACAGCTGATCTTCTTAAACAATTCATACAGTGCTTCTATTTCACTTACACTAACTGCAGGTGAGGGATAAAAAATAGTGGAAAAAGAAAAACTTGTTATTAGCAGGTATTCTAAGTGCTTAAACAAGAAAGTGTAAGAACAGAAATGAGATGCAATATGTAGGACGGATATTAGCTAACGGTCACCAATTACTCTTTCCAAATACACAAATTTTGGTGTCAAACTGAGAGTATTTGCTACCTTTAGCTTAAATTTCATTATTCTACGCCCACCGCTCACCTCCACACACAAAATAAATGATTAAAAAAAAACTAACAGAATGAAATAAACACGCAAACCCACCCTTGAAAAAAAAAAATATTTGGTCCAAGTCATGATTGATTCAGTAGTGAAGATGGTGGAAAGAAATAAATTCATTGTCTCTTCACTCTCCCTGGGTCGCCCACCGAAATAACAAACCTCGTCTCTCAAATTTACTCCTCCAACAACGGCATTGGAACCTTTTAATTTCTTCCCTCCACCCATTCTAGTGTGGCAGTAAACAAATTGAAATAGCTCATTGACACAACAGGACAGGTGAACTACTTTACTAATAGTAAATCCAACGTGCCTGCTAAAAAAAAAAAACAGAGAGAGAAATACATATTAAACATATCTTCATTACTAAGTCCATTATCAATTAGATAGGATTCCTATAAATATCCGTTCTCATATCATATTTGCTCATTCTTACCAAATGTGCAAGGAAGATGCAGTTGAGTTAGGGTAATCAATAGCACCAACTCGCCAAACCCCCATTCTGTTTACCATCTCTAGCCTATTCTAGAAAAAACATATCGCTATTTTCTTTGTGCAACAAGAACATGAGAAACCACACCATCTTTGAAAGAATACAAATATGAAACCACGATAGCAATGAGAGTGTTGTTTCAAGGTACTACTTTAAAATAAAAATGTCCAAGAAAGAAACCATAATGACATACATTGATACACACAGTCGCCCTAGCAAGAGTTTCACGATGTTCCAAGCCATTGGGTTGCTTGTATGTTTCGGAATCACAGCAGTTCACAACCGCAGAAAGCGGATGATTCACTCCGTCTAGGCATTGAACCATGATCTTTTCCAAAAATCATAACAATTCATGCCTGTATGGCAATAAAATTGAAATTGTATAATCCTATATATGCAGAATTACTGTCAGTTTAACACTCAAACCAACTTTTGAACATTTGCCCCATCCAGACTGGCACTCGTGAAATAAGAGTATCAGTAGAAGAAGCGAAAAGAACACGTAGGTGTGGGAAATTGGTTTTGCAATTTTTTTTTTCTTAATTTATATTCCTCCAGCTCGATCAACAGTAATTGGCTGCATAGTTTTAGAAAGATCGTGATGACCTACAACTTCTACTCGTGCATTTTATTCAGTTCATTGGAATTGATTCTTTTTTTTTTTTTATGACTCGGGTGTCCAAGTTTCGTCCGACTAATCCTGAGGAGTGATGGCCTTCCCCCCTTATTCACCACCCGGGGTTAATTCGGATGCTGTCACAACTTATACACACTTGGATCGGACATTTGACTGTTTTCCTCATTGTGGACCTTTGCCTTACAACATAGATGTTGCCTTCCAACATAAATGTTGTCTTTCAACTGCCCGGGATTCAAACATTCGATGCTCCGTAGAGAACCCTCATGCTTTACTACTGTGTCATGCCCATGGGAGCTTGGAATTAATTCTTAATACTTAACATGGTGTAATAAGAAGTATTATCAAGAACATAGCTAGTATCTTGGCCCATAAGTTTAAATGATGTCGCTCCACATTCTGATAGAAGTACTAAATCAGCTACTACTAGAAAAAATTGGCCATAAACTGTATTCGTTTTAAAAGTTACTTTAACGGACCTTGAAAATAAATTCCGCAAGAAATAGGTGTTTCTCACACATGGGATCCTCCACAAGTTATTAGATATTGATGTATTCTACATAAATGCATCAACATTTTCTGAGGTATATAACGATTTTCCTTGGGACCTTTAGGTTGTCCTCTAGTACCTGTATGTCAATATGTGACCCAAATTCCGTTGGATGTTCGTGAATGGGTTGAAAGATATGTTAATGAGGTCATGACATGGTTTGGGAGGCTTTGGGCCCTGGCGTCATACAAGATATTTGGAATCAAGTTGGACCCGAAACAAGGCACCTCAGTGCCTGAGGGCTACCATCGCCATCGCCCGCTTACCGCTCGAGCAGTGGTGTTATTCCGGAAAATATTGTTTCTGTTTTTCAGACTCGTTTTTTATTATCTTTCCATCTAAAATCTATTCTTTTAGGTCCTATATATACTCCACCAAATTATGGCTTTGTATATGTTTCGAATAGCATTAGATACACAATATTGTTGTATTCTTTTTCCATATTATAGTGAATTCTCCTTTCCTCTACCACTTTCTTGTGTTCCTTTTGTGTTGTGATTACTACTTCACATTTTGGCATACGTTGCTATTCTCTAACAAGTGTTAGCGCAAGTAACTGCTTGGTTATATTTGTTAACATTGTACTCTATAATACAAAATAAATGCACTCACGGGAATAGAAACAGGAAATATTGTTCAAGTAAAATTAGGGTTTAGAGTCTGTATGCTATTGCTAATTCAATAACTGAAATAATTGAAATGCCAGTATATCATTGTTCACCAGCCATATAATAGTAATCGACAAAATCATTGTTGTAAAAGAGACAGAGAGAAAAATAAAAGAACTAAAAGACATCGAAGTATATTTCTTGTGCATCTATACGTTGACTAAGGCCCGTGGTTACATATCATTGCATTGCAGAATACATTAATTGGGGCTCACGGTTTCCTGAATAGGACTTGCATTCTAAGAAAACATGAAAAACAAAGTGCTCCAATGCAATTTATACATCCAAGTATGACATTTTTCCACATACAGGTAGGAAGAATTCCAAAGAGTAGAGCCATGGCTATTTATTATGAGGACTGCAGTTTCAGAAAATCATTATTTCGACTATGCAAGCTTTACCATACGTGCAATTACCACTAGAATCTCTACTAATGCAATTTGAGCTTAAAATCCATGCAAGATTCACTTTTAGACCACGGCAGTGATAGCACATGTAAAAAGAATAAAATGTAGATCTCATTATGTCAGTACAGCACGAATGATACTGAAATCCAAAATGCAATGTTTCAAGTGAAGTTGAGATATTCAAAAATGACAATACTTTAACCATATACTAGTGGAAGAATCAAATACAAAAGTCCGTGTAACATAATAATTGAAAAAAGCTGTAAATCACATAAAGATTTCATCTTTCCTTAAAATTCAGATATCAAAACACCATGAAAAATCAATTAAAATCAGGAGAAGACGAGTGAATCCAAATCAGGGCACTGGGAAGCACAACCCTCTCTAGAGATAATTTTTTTCTCCATTCCACTTTATTTTACGAAGAAAAAATGGCTAATGCTGCTCTATTCTCAACAAAAACACACAAGACAATTGAATTATACTAACGCTTTAACCTAAACAAACAAGTAAAGAAATAATCTGCAAAAACACAACGCTGAATGAGCACGAGATAATTGCACGCAAAATCAACCTAAAGATCACTTATTTTACTGAGTTTATATAGAAAAATAATGATTTGAAGCGGGTAAATTATGACAAGGAACTTGAGAACCAACGTGCATTGGTAAAATTGGGTCAGAAATTGAAAACCCTCGATCCATTCAACAGCATTTACCTAAATCTCAAATTCTCAGGTTTTAAAATCGAAAAATAAAAATAAAAAAAATTCAACACTTGTATACATTTGAACATGTATGATTAAAGAAAAATTGGCAAGTGTGTACCTTTTAGGCAAAAATGGGGGAAAGAGAAGATAACAAGTAGATGCGGGAGCTGGGATTAATCTTTAACATTTTGTTTTCTTAATTAACAATAAATAAATAAATAATCCAATTTGGACTACTTATTCTTATGAAATGGTGTTAATGGAGGGTTTTTGTGCTTTTTCACGAGTTCGTGGGAGATTAAAATTAGATTTTTAATATATTGTGAAATTTTTTTTTGAAATGTGATTGAAAAATTGTGGAACTTATTAAAGATGTGGTTAATAATGATTATTTGACTTTGACTTAAATTAAACCTGTACCAAATATGACTATGTAAAACAGAGACGAAATGATTACGACTGATTAAAATAGTAAAATTATATGAAAATATTAGAAAAAGACTAGTGCTACCAGTACGAAGGCATCGAGTGAAAGTTTATAATTGCCATCCAATTTTTGTTGTTCAATTTACTGTTCATACACATCATTTTAAATTAATATGTTATCGATTTGGTGAGTTAATGGTAAAATGAACGAAGGTAAATTTGAAACGACATGTTAAAAAATAACGTATTAATAATTAATTGAGGGAATAATAAAAATTGAATAGTAAATCCCAACTTGCATTTGTATATATACCGATGTATCTACAATCTAGATTATATGCGCCGCGATTATTTCGAGGAAGGATTGGCTGCATCAGTGGCACAGAGGGAAAATTGTTTACATGCATGCAGTGCATCAGATTAATGTGGTCTACCCATTTATCACCGTTTAATGGACAAATTGTCAATTATGCACTACGATAATAAAAATAATATTTAAGATACGGCATTTTCGCGTGAAGAAATGAATACATCTTACCTACAAACAATAAAATGCATCTTAGCAACGTTGTAAGAACGTGTATAAAAATACACGCCTGCATAGTGTCCGAGAAGTCGAGAAATTGTATATAAAAATTGACACTTGTATCATGTAAAATAGCTAATAAAGTTAACAATCTCGCAATAAGAGGTTGACGAGCTTAGATTGTAAAGAACTGTAAAAGATTTCAGATAACAAAATTTCATGTTGTAAAAAATTCTTTACTAGTAACAAGATTCGTCATTGTTTTTCGATCCATTGAACTGTTAAATAATAAATATACTATAAAATAGTAATATGAGCGTATATTGTCCAAAGGATCAAGTGTTGTGGGGATGATTTTTTATTCAAAATTTTGAAGATCTGTGGCTGCTATAGGCCCTCTCTTTCAGCCCATATTCGTGTCTGAGCAATGTTGATATGTGTTATTGATTTGATTACTAAATGGGGCACCGAGATGAAGCTAGAATTGAGGATAATTTTATCTAAGTGGATGCTGAAATCATCCATTCGATGTAGTGGTTCGACTCGTACTGTATTTAAATTTTGAACTATCGAACTTTGACTTGGTGAACTTTGACTCATACATCGAATGATCAAATCGAATCTGAACACGGGCCAAATTTCACGGGTAACATTTTCTTAGCACAGAAAGGGGACACTGTGCGGCAGTAGTCTGCTCCGCTAGACTACCTTCCGCATATTCCTCGGTCGCGTCGAGACGAAAGTAAATTTTGATTACAATTTTAAGAAAGCTTGCAACATGAAATTGAACGTGATGGAAATAACTTGATCATTGATTGCTAAAAAGCATGATATTACAATAGACGAAAGCAGGAAATTACAAATGGCTAGTGCAGGGGGAAAACACTAGTAAGCTTGAAAATGTTTGAAAGACCAATACCCCCTATAATAGACTTAGCAACAAAAACCCAAATGATGGGAGTAGACATCATTTGGCTCTAGAATCATACTTTTTCTTTTCTATTTTCTATCTATTTTACGAATTAAATAAATATTTACAACACGGGGCTTAAGCAAAGCTGCAGCCTGTGACATTCTCCCTCATTTGTTTTGGCGATGTCCTCGGAGCCATTGAGTATTCTTCTCGCTATTGCATCCGCTCCATTTGACTAAGTACTCTTGAAAATGTTTCTTAGAAACTTGAGTAGTTCGGTGGCCAATAATCTGTTTAGCGAACTTCTTTACTGATTTCTTCAATTTGAACGCAGGCTGCTTCAGATTTGTAGACTTTCTGTATTGTTTCTGATCAATATCTGCAATATGAGGGAGTAACGGTTGCTGGCTAGTAGAAATTTCAAAAGGACTTTTATTGGGAGAAGAGCTATTTTGAACATTGAGGTACATCCAAGCCACATCCGTAAGTTTCACCCGAATTTCATGCGGGTCAGAGGTGAAGTGCTGAAAGTAGTCTCCCAATGTAGAATTGAACTACTCTGTCTGTCCGATCGATCTTCGACGAATGCTAGAATCCGTGCTCAAGGTTGAACCAAGAAGTTTGAGCAACTCGGTCCAACGTATGCCAATAAGTCGAGAATCTCGATTATTGACGATACGCGATCCCCAGTATTTGACAATATGCTTGAAGAAGAGTTGAGCTGTCTCTTCGGCTGATACATACTTGGACGCTGTGTTGAAGGTTGAATCTTTAGATGAACGGTCCATCCCGATGATGATAGTGCCAAAGTCTTCAACTCTTGGCAATCCACTAATGTAGTTCGTCGATCCACTCTCGACTGATTCATTCAGGATGGAACGGGGCTCCAGTGAGCCTGCATGTTGTGGTAGTGCGGAAGTGTGATCCACGAAGTCCCACTTCCCAACACTTCTCTCTCTTACTCCCGAAGTTCTTCAAGCTCCGGCTGAGCCATACGGCATAGTGCCTTAGTGGGAGGTTTGGCACTCAGAACAAGTCCAATCCCACGATCAATTGCCCTCCTCATTGGCAATTTCCTTGGTAACACATCCGGCATGATGTCTTCAACATCCTTCGGCCTTGTGATAGACGTTGGAATAGAGCCGGTTGTTTCTTCGATATCCTCTACTCGAAGAGAACACAAGAATTAGGGTTCATTCCTCTTGAAACCCTTACTGTATTGCATGGCTGAGATGCCTTTCTCGCCAGTTTTCCCAACCTGTGTGGGAATAATGAATGGTTTGCTCCCCATCATTATTAGTGAGTCAGAATGCGGCAACATTGCGTCTTTGTATCCCGCAGATATTCAAATCCGAGAATCAGCTTGAAATCATCCATCTGAACTATCGACAAATTCGTCCTTCCTTCGAATGGACCTACTTCGATCGACACCAATTGTGCTATTCCCGCTATTGGTTGAGCAACAGAGTTGATCGCTTTGACTTTCCCCTTACCTCTCTCCAGAGCAAGTCCGAGCCGCTCTACTTCGGAACTTGCGAGGTAGTTGTGCGTGGCACCAGTGTCCATCATAGCCCTGATTGGCTTTCCATTGATCCTCACATCAATGTACATTAGGCCTTTCGCCTTGCAAGTGCGAGCCTTCGATTCTTCCATCTTTGGCTCTTTCGAGGGACCGACGTCCCTTTTAGTAGTTCGGTGCAATAGTGTATTGCACGAATGCGAAAATGCACTAATTACATCCTCGTCTCCTTCGGAGTCGGTGTCACCACGACCGCTAGCTTGTGGGGTATTTTGCTTTGAACTCGAGCCCCCAATTGCTAGTTGACAGTATGCATTCACCATCCGTTTCTGAGGACACTCAGCAACTCGATGATGTCCTTCACATAGAAAGCATTTTAATCTAGGAGCGACATCAGATCGCCCTCCTTCGCCTTTCCATGATTCTAATCATTACTGGAACTGCCATTCTGGCTCCCTTGACGTCTATTTTGGCGGTTGCCTTGATAGGGTCCTCCCCTATTCTGAGAGTAACGCTCTCCCCCATTTGAGTTCGAGTTGGGTCTGAAAGGTCTCCTTCCACCTTCAGCCGCTTGACTATTTCCTGAATGTCGATCCTCTCTCGACTCAGGTGGATAGTCACTTGCACATTCGGCAGCTCCCATAGCCGCGCTCAAATCAGTGACCTTCTGTCTCTGAAGTTCCGTGCGCATCCACAGTTTTAACCCTTCCATGAAGGTAAATAGCTTATCCTTCTCTGACATATCTCTGATATTCAGCATATGCCCCAAGAAGGCCTTCACATACTCCCGGATGGAACTTGTGTTTCTCAGTTCTCGTAAGGCCCGACGTGTCTCGTATTCCACATTCTCTGGGAAGAACTGAGATCTGATAGCTTCCTTGAGAAGATCCCAAGAATCAATTCGAACCTTGTTGGCCTGAATATCGATGTACTTCGTTCGCCACCATAGCTTTGCATCTCCACCTAGATACATGGTAGCTGTTGTGACCTTTCTCGCTTCGTCCTTGATCGACGCCGCAAGAAAGTATTGTTCCATATCGAATAAGAAGTTCTCAACTTCTTTAGCATCGCGTGCACCTCCGTAGGCACACGGTTCTAGAATTCTGAGCCTATGCACCGGCTCATGTGCGATGGCTTGTCCGTTGCCAATCGCGCGCTGCAGAACTAGTAACTGAATTCTCAACGCTCCCATCTCATCCTGCAACTCAGGTATGATAGCAACAGCTTCAGTCATAGCTGGGCATGCCTCTTGGCATTCATCCAGTTGGATGCGTAATTCCCGATTTTCCGTCTTTGCCGCCTCGGCCTTATCCCCGAGGTTCTCCATGGCAAAACACAACCTAGTGTTCGTCACCTCAAGCGCCTCCAAACGCTGTCGGGTGTTCCTCTTTTGAACATCTACCACCTCCGTGGTGTTCGAGGAATTAAGATCAGTTTCCATAGCTTTCTTAACGAGATCTTGAGCCGCAGCTCTGATACAAACTTTCACGGATAATCTTTTCTTAGCACAGAAAGGGGATACCGTGCGGCAGTAGTCTGCCCCGCTAGACTATCTTCCGCCTATTCCTCGGTCGTGTCGGGACGAAAGTAAATTTTGATTACAATTTTAAGAAAGCTTGCAACATGAAATTGAACATGATGGAAATAACTTGATCATTGATTGCTAAAAATCAGGACATTACAATAGACGAAAGCAGGAAATTACAAATGGCTAGTGTAGGGGGAAAACACTAGTAAGCTTGAAAATATTTGAAAGACCAATACCCCTATAATAGACTTAGCAACAAAAACCCAAATGATGGGAGTAGACATCATTTGGCTCTAAAATCATACTTTTTCTTTTCTATTTTCTATCTATTTTACGAATTAAATAAATATTTACAACACGAAATTTAAGCAAAACTGCATCTCGTGATACCAAGTCAAGTGTGTCCTAGGACTCGGGTACATCCTTGTATACGCCTCTGATTTCATTCAATTTGGAGGATGTACGCCTACAGTCGACACGTGCGGTGATGATGCAAAAAAGTGCACGATGCCAAACAGAAAAAGTGCAGTAAAATAAGAGGATAAAATGGGTGAGTGTTTATTTATCAGCGCGGCCTTTTGCACTTTATCCGATCCGAACCAACAAAACTCCGTACGCCTCTCCTCCATTCATTTTTCGATGCGCTCCAAATCCCCACCTCCACACACAAGCTATCTGTATAATATATACTACTGTTTCTACAAACATATGTGAATTGATTTACACATCTACTTGGAGGCTTTTCTGCTATTTTTCCCCAATTGTTGTTGTGACTTGTGAGAAACCTCGCGAGCTGGTAATTACGTGCTTTGAATATTTTCCTTTTTTGTACCTTTCCGGTTTTTTTTTTTAATTATGAATCACTGTTTAAATTATTCACTTTTGAATAATCAAGTCTAATTGTTTTGCTCTTCGTTTGACAGAACAGATTTTCCTTTTTTTTTCATTTATTGTTGAAGATCTATGAAAAGCTGCAAATTAATAAATCGCATGTTGCTGTATTCATAGTTAACATAGAAATATTTTGTGTGTTTTTTTTTTTAATTGATAAAATTCGAAGGTCGGGTTGAAACAAACAACTTTCCACTGCGTTGAAGATCTATGGAAAGCTGAAATATTAATAAAACACGCACTACTGTTGTAAATCACAATTAAAAGAAACTATTTTTTTGTAATTGATAAAAATCAAAGTTGGGTCGAAACAATTAAGTTTGAGTTGCAAGACAGTTTCAAGATCGCAACTTTTCACGAAAAGGTCATTTTTATTTTATTTTTGAATGATTTGCATTATTGCCCTGCCACGTAGCTCAGAATCCTCCTTGCAGCTGCAGTGCCTGTGAGAATTATTCTTCGTATAGAATTTGTTACTTTATTCCATAGATATAATTTCTTGATAACACAACCGTCCTTATGGATTTTCTTTGTATTTTTTCATTTACAAGCTTGTTTGGACAAGTTACCTATGGCTATGGGTAAAATAATTAATTAATTACTTACATAGAAACAAAACTCTTACATTAATGTCAAAATAAGTGACTTACTTATTGCTAACTTTACCCAAATAATAAAATTATTTATATTAAAACTTATAAGTAGACTTCTAAATGATTTTAGCATAGCCAAACTTGCTCTTAGCTGTAGAACATGATATTTTCCCATTACTTGGTATCCATGCTCAATGTTTAATTAATGCTTTTTTGAGCTGTATGAAGATGTCTATCAAATTGCTAATTTACTTTTCTCCTAGGATAGGCATGCATGTATCAATAAATATAACTAGTGTGCTTGTGCAGGTGAGAGTTGCAGTGGCTGGAAAAAATGGGGCAATTATGTGACTTCTGTTCAGAGCAGAGATCCATGGTCTATTGTAGATCAGATGATGCTTACTTATGTTTAACGTGTGATCGGAACATTCATTCTGCTAATGCTCTTTCCAGGCGCCATTCGAGGACTCTTGTCTGTGAGCGATGCAATTCTCAGCCTGCAGTGGTCAGATGTATCACAGATAATGTATCACTTTGTCAAAACTGCAACTGGAATGTGCATGGAGACCCTACTTCAGATACAGGTCACAAACGGCGAACAATCAATTGTTATTCTGGATGCCCTTCTGCGATTGAGCTTTCAAGGATTTGGTCATTCTTTTTGACGGATGATTCTAGTTGTAAGCATGAAATAGGTTCAACGAGTCTGGAAGAGGAAGATCAAAGCGTGTTACGCTGTCAACTTATGCCTATTGAATACAGCAGAGCAGAGGATGCTATGGATCCCGTGACTTCTGATGCTGATCAATTTTGTGGAAATGAATCCTTGAGTCTTCTCAACAAGAAGGTAGCTTCTGATTCACGATTTTTGTATATAGTAATTCAGCTTCAATACATCAGGTACTCAAATGTGTGCTTCAATGATGGTGCACCAACAGCATTGTAGGGGAATGGATCGCTTGTTCAAATGTGTTCACTTAAATTATACCATTAATTGGCTTCTAGTTGCTTATAATATCGTTTGAGGTATGATTTTGTTATCTTACACTCCCACCCTACCCCCACCCACTCCTTAGAAAAAAAAATGAAAGTAAATTTCATAACGCTGTATATTTATAAACAATATCCCAATTCTTCTTTAATCATAAAATAGAGCTATACTTTCATTGGAAATTTCTATACTCTCTTTCTAGCAAAAATGCCAAGAGAACATTATTGTCTTTCATAATGTTTTTTCTTACATCCATTTAATTTATTTGATACAAGGTGATTATATAGATCGGTATTGTGTCTCTCCTATGCTTTTGTTTTTCCAAAAAAAAAAAAAAAAAAAAAAATCTTTCTAGTCTGAATTGGTCCTATAATAGGTCCGATTCCCCTGCATTTATGCTATTTTTGGCTGTTGCTGTTGGTAGACTGGGGGCTAATTGCTAAGAAGGTATGTGACCTCTCTTTTCTTTATTTTACTCCAACTGCTGGTATGTTTTTAATTTTTGGTGAGATTTCCGTTTTTGTGGAACTTCTATCAAGTAGGATTTTACTAGAAAGCTCATGTTGCAATCAATTGGGAAGCCCAGGTAGCAGACCACCAAAAAAAGGGGGGAAGGGGGGGGGGGGATCCTAAACATCTAGCTGAACCGAGTGCTAGATTTTCAAAAGTTAAATAAATGGTGATAGGGAAAGCACAAAAGTCTTCAAATGTCGAAAGTTTGTATTTGGTACATTAGTCTGCTACGTCTTTGAATGAAATGCTGCAAGAAAGCCCAAAGCTCCATCACACCTTTAGAAGATTAAAATGTGCAATGACTAGAGAGAGTATCAACTTTAGAACTTTTTTCATTCAAGTGTCTTCTCTATCCTTTTTTTTAAATTATTTATTTATTTGTATTTTTCATTTTTTATGGTGTTGGATTAGAACCCCACTAATCGTGCTACATTAATCCTAATTATAGAGCAAAATATCTAGTGAAAATAATTGATAAATTAACAAAGTTATACAACAATGTTGTTATACAACATTATTAAAGTGTGAGAACTTCGAAGGAACGCTTGTAATAAGGTATGATTTTGCTAACTTAAAGATTGGTACTTTCTTTTACACGTTTTTTGATTTATTTTTTTTGTTAATAACGTATCCAAAAAAAAATTTCGGGGGCACTGCCCCCAAACCCCCGTGGCCCCCCACCCTTTCACCTCTGGGACCCCCCTAGTCCAATGGGCTGGCTCCGCCCCTGTCTACAACAACCCAATTACCACTCTTCCTACTTCAAGTAGGTCTGCTTTCTAACAGTGCATTCCCAATTTAGTATTACCTCCACCATCGACTAAATCTTCTTTCTAACCGACTCCAGAATCTCGTGAAACACAACCAAATAATAAAGTAGCTCATACCCTGACTCTGACTCTAGTCTCATCTCTCTGTCTACCCCCATTCCAATCAAAGTTTCAAAAGAATCACACTTCGCTCTAATGGCTTTTTAATGTCTCATCCCATCAGCACCCTTCATCTTGTAGGTAACAAACTTCATTTTCCCTTTAAACTATTTTGTCAACCAATTCCGGAAAGTATTGCTGAATTGTTTTTGTGCTTTGACATATACGGACACGGCTGTCACTACAAATACAGATCAATATAGATTTCAGAGAAATAGTATTATTGAAATAAAACATTACTTGTTCATGGTAAAGAATTTTCTCAAAATAATAATAAAATAAGTGATGGAGGGGTACAAAAAAGTTACCTCCTTTAGCATTTTCAAATTATCAATAGTAATTTTCTTTATGAACTTAACAAGTTAAAGATAAGATGGAGGGTCATAAATATTTTTCCCTCTCAGAATCAAGAATTATTTTAACCTAAAACAATATTAGACTTGACAACCCTGCTATTTTTGTGTGTACAGGACTTGATAAAAACCTTTTGCCTTAAATTAACTGGAAATCTTCTTGAGATGACTCCACACTGTTCGTTTTCATAAGTTCTTATTTTTTTCTGGTTGTTCTGGCGAAGGTACACCATTCACAATAGTATTTAGTTATGTATTTTTGTTTAGGAATCTCTATTCACTGAAGGTAATTGTTTTATATATGTATTTCCTTTACGAAAGTGCATAAAGGCAGCATATTTCTTTTTTTATAATATTTTATTTAATGAGTTCTAACTTCTAGTGCAAATTGTTTGGCTTGATAATTATGTAGGCATGTTTGTCTAGCACAAATGGTCTCATTGCTGCTGCTGATGATCTCTACAAGGACTTCAACTTCTCAGATATTGACTTGAGTTTTGATAACTTAGAAGAGCTCTTTGGTGGATCAGTTGGTACACCGCAACAGCTTTTCGAGTTTGATGGACTAGATAGCTTGTTTGAAATTCCAACTTTATGTTGTGATGAAATCAATAAGGTTTGCTCCATAACTTAGCGCTAGATTGTGATGTGATTCACTTTGTTATCTTTCTTTCTTTGCTGATTCACTTTTCAATTTTTGATCTCCCTCTCCTTCAATTGTGAAGTTTCTTGATATTTTCCCTGAAAGGTCCATGGTCGACATGGTAAATATGTCTTCCTATTACATTAGTGTTCTAAATGGTTATTACACTTTTGCTGCCATAACTAGAAAACATTGATTTTTTCCTTACTGACTTAGGTTATTGGTTAGAAATTCTACAATGACATGTTATAAAGGATTATTATTTCGGATGCAATAATGACATGCTCTAATGGCCTGAACGCGTAGACATGGATATAGGGTTTCTAATGAAGTTGTTATTGGGTTGCATGGTGACTGCATTATTTGGCATTTGACCATTAACTGTAGTTGTGAATTGTGTGTGGGCCATGGCATGATAATCCAAAATATTTCCTCCATTCAGTTTTGTGATATAAGAGCTTTCATATTTACATATTAATATATCGTCGAACTAATGTTTGTTTTTATCGTTCCTCTTATTTAAAAATCATCTTTCGCTGAAGAAACAAAAAGTAAACATTAATATTTCAGAAATTGAACTTCTTTTCAGAAGTTTTACAGTGTTTATTGCAAACTTGAGATCATGCAGATTGAGTTAGTGACTATAGCACAATAACTGTTTGATAGTAAAGATGCAGCTTAAGAAGCCTCGAAGTCAAGTCAATTCCTCAGGCACCCAACTGCATCCAAAAAGAGAGTCAAACATTTTCATGTGTAGTATATTCTATCTTATAGGAACTTTATCCCTTGAGCTGTTGCTTGAAGAAGATCAAAAAGTGCAGGACAAGTAGGCATCTGACAGCTGATTTTACTGACAGTTGTTTATAGATAATGTATAGGTTCCCTAAAAACTCATGGTAAACAAAACTTAAAATATTACGTTAATGTGTTCTTTCCTACTTGGCATATATTGGTTCCAATGTGAAACGTGATAAAGAGGTCGCAAAAGTTAAAAGCTTGGTGGCTCTTGAATGCTTTTCACTCCTCTCATTAGCTCATTTTTAAGTCTATTTTGAAAGAAATCTAGAAATGATAATCGTCTCTCGTGGCTGGATAATATTCCAAAAACAGTTTGGTCAGATTGGAGGAGTTCATCTTTTATTTTTGATCCGATTTTATCGGGCTGATTGATGGTACTTCATATTGTTGAAGTCAAATCATAATTTTTTTTTTTTTTTTTTTGTTTTTTTATAGGTAATCAGAAAATTTTATAATCAAAAAAGTCAGATCATAATAATTAAGCTTTTACTCAATACAGGACTTATAATCATCATGTTAAATTTTCATAGCATAAAATTTAAAATTTTAGGGGCAGTCGACTAATTTTTGATATTTTAGAATTTTAGAATTTCTATAAATGTCTGCTTTATGCCTGATGCAAATTAGGAGAATGAAAGTCATAGCATGTAATTTGGTGAATGCAGTAGAACAAATATTTTACTATACGAAGTGAAAGTAGAAAGCTTGGGCAAGCTGAGATTAGTGGCAGTTTTGATTGATTGGAATTGATTTTTCTCCATGTTGACCACATAACACGGGTAGCATTTTGGATGTTAAGACTTAATGAAGAAGGAACTTGCTGGCACTTTTTTGTGGTTCTTTAGTAGGGGAGAGAATTTGAAATTTGGAAAATATAAAACTTTATTTCTGAGGATGGGAAGCATTACCGTGGCATTGTTGCTTTCATAATCTTCATTTTTCTTCATGACATAGGCCACGAATGTACACGTTTCTTACTTGGTCTTGACAACATTGGTGGTATGCTAATACGTTCTGCAAAGTCTTGGCATACTGATAACATTGCTTTTTCATCAAGTATGCCAATCTTTGTGTAAATATTGAGAGCTAGGCTATAAGTTTATCGGTTGGATTATTTTCCATAGAAGCTTTATGGATCAAGTATGTTTCTTTCCCACCAGGATCATTTGTCTCACTCATGTCTTGAAACAATGCAGGCAGCATGCAGCAATCCAGTATTCGCCGACTCTGTGACAAGCTGTAGAACTGATCCAAACAATGGCTTTCCAAGACAAGCACAGTCTAATCTGTCATTTTCATTCTCTGGCCAGACTGGTGAGAATAGCACGGGAGATTACCAAGAGTGTGGCATGTCTTCAATGTTTATGTTGGGGGAACCTCAATGCCTTATCTCCTGTCCTGAAAGTCAGTTGCCATCGGCCAGCAGGGATTGTGCTGTCTTGCGGTACATGGAGAAAAAGAAGTTACGCAAGTAAGTAAATTTCAGGAAATGAATCAAAGTGTTTTTCTTTTCCCCTTAAATGAGCAGAGACAAATATGTGGAAAATTAGAATCTGCATGCAATTTCTTATCTAATGCAGAAGTACAGTTACTCTCTTATATAATTTGTAATCTAGGGAGATGAATTATATATTAGTTGCTTAACCTTCAAAATGATCCAAGGAACATGCCAAACTTAATCTATGTCCTGGAAAATTCTTTAGATAAGTTTATTGTTCTAGATTTAAAATTTGATTGGAAATCATTTTCTGAGTTGCCGTTAAAAATCTTTTGTTTCGTTTGATTATTTGTCATTATTTTCATCATCGTTATTCTTAACCATACAAAGCATGCAAAGAAATTGAAAATATGTTCTTATTCTTGTTCCAAATCGGTGGAAGAAAGCATCGTATATTGAATGTGGGAAAACCTTAATGGTTTCGTGCTGCTGGTCCAAAACGGGATAGAGATATGATTTGTTTCTAGAATTTGAAAGGACCAATAAAGTTAAGCTGGATTCGTATCATCATATGTTGACTTCTGTGTTTCACCCTTTTAATTTCCTGTGTAGGACAAGTAAATACTGTTCTTTCACTCTCTTTATAAAATGATGACATAAGTCTGCATATGCTTTCTTTAAACTTATCAAATACAGCACTTGTACATACTAAAATCTTCTTTTGAATAATTAATATAAAAGGATTTTTCTGAAAGTGATGTTAACAATTCTTGTTAGAATTATTGATTTGGGATATGGAATTTAGTTGTTTCAGATGAATTTTTTATTAAGCCCTTGTTTGATCCCATTATTTCCAAAATACATTTTTCTCTCTTATTTTCAACCACACATTCTTCAATAAAATAATATTATATGCAAATCCAAAACTTTTCCTTATTTTTCAACCACACATTCTCTGTCAAAATACTATTTCAAAATGCATTTTCATCAAAAAAATGGGGGCTCAAACAGGTTCTAAATATGAGAGTACCAACTTATTGATTATTGATATCATGAAAGTGCTTACTGTGTCTCTTTTGTTTGATAGTTCCCATTTCTATGCTGCATCATCTTTTTATTCACCCCTTTACATATTTCACTCGAGACTTGCTACCTGTTTTACCGTGCGGTTCAAGGAATAAAGTTTATTATTATTTTTTTAATGAACAGGTTTGGTAAAAAGATAAGATACCCTAAACGCAAGGCCATGGCTGACGTTAGGAAACGTGTCAAGGGGCGTTATGTGAAAGCCGGAGATCCATATGATTATGACCCTTTGTGCCATACAAGCTGCCACTGAATAGCAGTTTCTGGGCTTTATTTGGAAAGATGAAGTTTATTATAAAACATTGCAAACTACTATTAGGAGCCTGTGGGGAATGCGAGAATAATAAATTTCTCGAGTTCTGATGCTTTTGCCAACTTATGTATAAAGAGAGACACTCTTTCTTGCTCATGGCCAGAAGTTCCCTTCCATATAAACAAGTCTTCTCTTTTCTGCAGCAAAAGCTAAAGATTATGATGATATCGTGCTTTTCTTCTCCCGTGCAACATATCATGCAAGATCATTTGACAATGTAGGAGCAGGATCGCCGAGCACATGACGGATTGGGCATTGTATGTATGGTCATACACATAAGCGAGATTCGTATCTATTGTTGCCGGATTCTTTTCGGTTTTTGGATAACTACCGTAGAAACTACTGAATTGTCTCACAAGTTTTGGTTGCTTGGGGATGTTATGTATATACAAGTATAGTCTGGACTAGGAGTTAGTTTTAAAAAAATTGCTGCTTGTCAATCAAGTTATATTTTCAATTTATCCTGATTACTACTTAAATTTGATCATCTAATTTAGATTTTTTCTCATGCCTCACTGTCAATGACAATAAGCGTGGCATGGCTACGAAATATCCGTACTTTTGATGCCTTGTGTTCTTGAATAGACACAGGTTTTTGTACTAGAACTACGATGAAAACGATCTCCTGGACGGCTTTACAATTATCTTCATAGTTGATTTTCCTTGCCAGTGGTCTTATTCTGCACCGTATGATTCATTTCTAGACAACGATATTATTCTACTGCGCATATTCTAGGTACAAGTGTGCAATGCGTACATATATTTTTGAGCATATCCTTCGGCATCTTGGTTCAAAATGGAAGTAGTAAATCTCCCATTTTACTATTTAGGCCAACTAAGAGAACAAACAATGATCCTTCTTGGTGTTATAACATTTCCATTGTTGATGAATCTGCTTCTAAATATTGGGCAATTTAGTGGGCCTGTAAGGAAATGGTCTCGAAGTCCTAATCAGTATTCTTGTGTCACCTCTCTCTTAAATGAAAATATTCTCTTGCTTTATATTGCCATTTTCAGATTTTTCCTTTTTTTTTTTCTTTTTTTTTTTCAGGGTGGGGGTTCTGGCATGGTGGACATGGAACCTCTTTGAAAGAGACTCCTGATATTAAAGATGGGATCACTTTCCCAACGTGGTGGGGTGGGGTGGGGATGGTTCTAGTTATAGAATAAAAAAATGAGCCAGTTAAACGTGATTAAAAGGATAGTTATATAATAACAATATAGTCACATAATTGTTGCGTGTACTGAAAGTACACTGACTTGTTTTTATGGCTATAGCTGTGCTATATTTATCATCTGGTTCTATCATATATCACCTACTGGTTTGGCTATAATTCTTGCTTTTAGGCTTTAGGCAAGAGTACATACTACGTATAGGAAGGTAGAAGTGGAGATGACAATAAAATTTATCGCTTTTGGTTATGCTGTAAATTCTCGAGCTTAACAAATTACACTGTAGGTACAGATTATTTCTTAAGACTCGGGTAGGGAAACCAGCCCCCTCAAGAAGAAGAAGGATCAGCATCTGTGCTGTGCATCAACCAACAAAAGGAAAAAATGGCGAAAAACAAGAAAGCTTCTGCAAGAATTCGATAACCACGAAAATAAGCAGAAATTCAAACACTTAATTTATCAACAATTTCTTTAAAATTTGAATGTTAAAATTACATTGAAGTCACAGGTGTTGGACTCGAAACTCAAAAACTCTAGTTAATGTAAAAATGTACTGCCTAACCAAAAAAAAAAATAAAAAAAAAATCAATAAGATCACTGATCTGTTAAAAACAGAATTTTGATATGTCCAACCAAAATTAGGCACGTTTCTGCCTTGATCCGAAATCATGAAAATGAATACAAATTCCACTGAGATTGCCACACATATCTAGTTGGCGTCTCATTGGCAATAGACTTTCGAGAAGTGAGAGCTGCTGTCTTGTAGCTGGTCTAATCGTATAGAAGTCGACTATATTTCTCCTAAAGTTATAGTTTGCAGTCTATTCTCTAACAGATGCTGACACTACCATCTACTTACAATCGATACAGCAGTTTCTTGATGACATATTTGGTAGGAAGGATAAGATAACAATGGAAAGACATTATAATACAGTTATTTCCAGTACTACACATCAAACATGCACCAAGAGTATTAAAAAGGGGTAATCTTCACCATTCTTTATGAAAGCCACACAGGATCCTTCCCGGTTCAATTCACCAAATTGAAACCAACGTTGTCTGGATTCATCGTCTAAGCCCCAGACACATATTCCTTTTCCAGTAAACTGAACATGACCCTTAGGCGCTGCTGAAGATTTGAAGTAATGTTCTTCGTAATCCTTTTCTGATGTCGGGTGTATTTCAACCACGCAATCCCAAAGTAAACTTGAACACTACATCCCACCGATCTAGAAGGTTGGTCTTCAACCTGATATCTCAAATGAAGCTGCAAATAAGCACAGCAAAATAGTCAGCAACATAGGGAATGCTTGGTTAAACTTAAAAAGTTTACTGATAAGTTACAAAACAAATATCTTTTTCATTGGTCAAAATTGGAAAAAAATTACTTCTTTTGCCAATATGCTAAGAGTTACTCCAGAAAAGTAAATTTTTTTAACTTCAAAAATGACCTGTACTGCATGAGAAGAAATAAGATAAAAAACATGGAATACACGTCACAATAATATAAAGCGTGTTAAGGGTGCTAGTGTACATACAGTGAAATAATCGCCCAGTGGAACCCCATGGAGCGTCATGATCTCTTCTATGAGCCAACCATTTCTACTCGGAAGACGAGACTTTTGCTGAGTGCTAGTCACTTCACCTCCATAACGGGATATACGTTTTTCAAATTTGTAATGAAGTTGCCTCTGATACACATCAGGCTTTTCAGATTCCCAAGGGCTGTGAGTATAATTGAGACATCCAGCTCTCTCCATGACCCTTTGGTCAATTTCACTCCCTCTGAATAGCTCCATAAAGAAGCTAGTCTGAAAATGGCAAGTGACAATAATTCTGAGGCAATCAATCCAAAAAAACAAAAAAAAATCTGCAAAAGAAATGTGAAATGTGATAAGAGATTGGGTCGAGAGAGGAGGACGGGAATGACACTTACTGGAACACAGAGGATTGAGGAATAAACAATAGACATGTTAACATCCTCGACGCCCAAGAAGGAGCCAGATTCTTCGTCTATTGGTTGAAGGCTACCTTGGAGGTTTTTGGCCGTGGACTCCTCTTCAGATGTTTCGAGGCTATTATCTTCAGATTCTTCTTCTACAATTTGTACCTTCTGCTCAAGAGTCAATGCCCTTGCCTTCCATAGTGCCATGATTGTCCTGTACGCCACACAACATACAAGTTAAAAAGACAATTTGATTCCATGGCTAGACTTATTTCTCTCAGAGACCTAACGAAGAGCAAGGGTTAGGCAGAAAAAAGCCAAGTGAAGGAAATTTAAAGCTAATGGTATGCTATTCATAAGAACGATACTGAAATTTTTCAGTGGATTGGACTGATGCACTTTTATGTGAAGGAATGATAAATTGAAGACCAAATTAGCACGCCTTTAGGATGAAATAAAGAGCAACTGAGCAAGACATGACGGTCCTATCAAATGTGAACACTTATAAGGGTGAAAAGCTAGGATGTACCTACACCCTCTTGGGACCTGCGAGCCAGTTTCCGACACATGTCCAAAATGCAAAGTAGTGTGTCCAAATAACTTTTTGATTTTGTACAGCTCGACATGTCACCTTACACATTGCCGTCGGAAAACCATACAACACCAACACGTCGGAAACACCAAGTGCTATGTCCAAACTATTTTTTTGGTTTTGTGTAGTTGAATAAATCATCGACACATTACCTATGCACTGGGAGAAGGGTAATAGTATGGCCGATAAAATTATGAAACCCAAAATATCGTAAATCTTGGAAGATGACTTTCAGTATCTGATGGTAACACAACTCATGGAGTTTAGAGGGCAAGACTAAAAATAACATAAGACACAAAAAAGAAAACATTCTCAATTTCTGTTTACACAAAGAAACACGACCAATTTATATCTGAAAATACCTGTGCGCCACATTGAAAGACACGAAAGAGTGGAAATGAAACTTCAGCCTGCCTTCCTCGTCCTGTGTTCTTGCTCCATGCCGTGCGTCGAAACCTCTGCCTGGCCTTAAGGTCACGATGATGATTGGACTGCCCATTGACGACAGAGTAGGAGGAATGACTTCAATGTCTTCTATGTCTTCCCAGAGAAAGAAAAAATTTGTCTTATGTCCAAATAAATCTGCATGAAACCCAATTATTCTTGCTGACAGAAACAGACGGCCCTGCCAACGGAGCAATAATCAGTTACCAAGATATAATTTAAGAAACACAAACAAGAATAAGCAACATGTCCTCAATTTGCAAGTGTTTATTACCTATTTTTTGTAATTACAGGCAGATGTCTTTTAAAAATTAAGTACCTGGAGAGGCATTTTGCGCTTCAAGTGACAAGAAAAATCATTGATGAGAAATTCCTCCGGGGGAAGCCCAAAGAGTTTCTGGAAAGATGAATTTGTTTGAGGAGATCGCAACCGTATCTGAAAATTTCAAGTTCACCATATAAGACAGCTAAAAAAGGGTGATGCTACAACAAGATAATGTAAACCGGTTGTGAAGTGAATTCCATTTGGCAGAATATTAGGTACTTTACCTTCTTTCCCACCTCCTTCTCCATCTTAGTTATATAATCTTTGACAGCATTGCTACCCCGGGTATTATCTAAAAAGATTCTTAAATTCAACTTCGACTGGCATGCCTGAGCTAACTTTCCTCGAAGCGGAATCCAAACGTCTGACAAGTCTGATATATTAGATTTCAAGAAATTGATTTCAGCGTGTCCAAGAGATGTAGCTTCAGCAAAGGGTCCATCAAAATCAAAAACTTCCACATCCAACATCGATGGAGGATCGTCCATTGCATCAAATTCGAAGATTTCTGCAAGGCACCACAATCACAAGAAGTAAATTAATCCAGTGACGAACCAACCAATTATTAAAGTATGTTATTAGTTCAATCAAGATGCAAACACCAGAAATGCTGTCATACACAAAGTTATCGAAATGCTTAAGAGATAACAGAAATACCATTCCAATGAGGGTCAGATTTCTGGAACTTGATAGAGCTGGTTTTCGTTTTCCCATTGCAAGTAAACACAACATAGGGGTCAGAGAACCCGCTTGCATCAACAGCTGCCAAATTGCTTCCTTCTATTAAGGCAACAGTTAGCAACCAACCATGTCCTTGTGCTTTGATCCCATGGTCGGTGCCTGTAATAAACAAAAAATTATTGAACCATGTTAACTTATTAAGAACAATTAGCATTTTTTAAATACCGAGAACATATAAAATATAAACAATGCAATAAACACACAACTAGATCTGACTTAACCAGAAAGCTAAAACTTCATATAATCACAGACAACCCTGACTTTTAACTCAACTGAATCAGCAATATATTAGATTACCTTTGTGCACTCTAGCCTGCAAGAAGCGTGAAACAGACTCAAGGGCCCGTTTACCTTGCAAAATCAACACTCCACATACAATCAATTCGCCAATGGAATCTGGCAAGTCCAATCCAACAAACTCAAGTCCCTGAATTGTGCTAGGCATTGCCAGCCAGATATGCATGATCACATACAACCCCATAAGAAAAGTTGAAATTACAGTAAAATTAGCAAAATACTGAACAGCCAATTTCCAGTCTGACTGGCTCTCCACCTGAAGAGATGCCAAAAGTTGATCCCTCTCCGAACCTATGTCCTTCACATCAACAGGATTTACTTTAGTAGATAACAGATTTGCGTACTGTTCAAAGCTTTCCTTTATACCTTGTCGTGTTCCACCTTCAATCATACCTTTCATCATAGTACTCTGTAAAAAGTTAACACGCCATGAAACTACCAATTGAGAAGACTGGTTTCCGGAGGGCTGCTCAGGTCCCAGCGTTATGCAGTAAAGCACTTCCACCCTAAAACTTTTCCCATATGGAGCATCTGGAGTGCTCACACTGGATAAAACTGCATAAGCCTTCCCGTCAGCAATCAAATATGTTTGCTCCTCAATAGTTTTCAAAGCCTTAATTAGTTTACTTGCGGCCTTAGTATAAGTAAACACTCTTTTTAAGCTGCTGCCACCATTTTCAAACTTCCAAGGTCCTATTTGCAACTCAGTGGATCCCTGCATGTCTGTTAGGGACTTCAAAAAGTCCGACTCAGGTGAAAAAAGTAACGAGTTCATTTCACGTGGTGCAATTGCATACACTTGGTCGATAACTGTCCCTCCAGGTAAATTACTAGGAACTTCACCTCCTTGTTCTCTCATCTCCAAGCTTTTCATTACTTCTTCAAAATTTCCAGATGAGGACTGCTCGTCAGAATTGGTCCCCAAACCATCCGGATTTATACTTTCTGATAATTCTGTCTCGTTCGGTGATTCGGCTGAGTTAATGGGCGTTGTATCGACATTTCTGTTGAATATTTGAGCAATCCGATGTGCTACAGTTGACGGATGTGACTTTTCCTCCTTAGAAGTTGAAACTTCTTCAGATCTCATTGGTGAGAACGATCTTAATGGGGAAGATCTCAAAGGAGAGTCCATTGCTATATCAAAAGACTGCCTTGGTGATGATACAGGATCACCACCAGACGGAAAGTCCAACAATGAATTATTTTGCAAGAAACATATGGTGAGAAGAATTTCACCTAGTGGAATACAAGAATAAATGTCAATAGGCAAATCATGGTGTAATTCAAGATCTTAAGGCAACAATGATAATTTAAGGATGCGTAAGCATGATGAATTCAATTTGATTACAACAAACTGCGTCATTTGATTACACTTCATGATATAATATCTAACCAGTCAAGAATAAAAGAGGGTGTACTTTCTGAATGTTCTTAATCCGAATTCACCCAAAATGAAACTGGACTATTAAAGCTGAAAAAAGTAAGCTAGCAAGATAGAAAATTTGTAAATAATCTATAATCTTAGATACATCAGTAAAATGTCACACATCTATACTTACGATTGAACTCAAAGACTTCTTAAGTGCCCTTTCTGAAGAATTAAATGACTTTAAATTCAAAATTAGAAACATAGGTTACAATTCTTCAATCTTCATAACTGTTTGTCAAACCATTAAGTTTTTCAATGATGCAACTTCAAACGTGCAGATCCATTTTAAACGTCTAAAGTCAGTTCAAAACAACCAAACCACTCTTCTAATTTTTTCGATGTTCAAAACTCAGTGTCAAATGTCCAAAAACAAAATTATTCAGATGTCTGGAATAGCTTCACAAGTAACTAACGAGCAATTCACCCTTGAAAAACTAAATAGGTGCTTATAAAATATTTATAGTTGAAGAAATGAATTTCAAGATTCCAACTCTTCCATAAAGAATGCTACTTAAGTCTAAATGTTTCATCTTATCATCACATCAAAGAAATGTAAGAAAGCAAATTCAAATTTCTTGATGAGCGTTTATTGTCATTAAATAATAATAATATATAACAAGAACAACTCATTAACTCCAAATTAGCTAAAGTGAGCAACATACCACAATCCTTATTCTTGGCTTTCTTATTCCTAGGCTGCAATTTGTACCAAGAAGTTCCAAGGGATTTTTCATGGGCTTCGAAAACCCATATAATAGGCACTTTGATATGCCCAATATAATCATCGATTAAGTACTTATCTTCATCAAATACAGAAATTACAATCTCTTCCTTCAAGTCATCAACTTTAAAAGTAAATTCCTCAAACCATGATGGGTTCAAGCACTTCTTTACAACTTTAGTCCTGAACCTCTGCCTTCCCAACTGCAGCTTCACATATGGATCGCTGAACCCATTTTGGTCCATTGCTGGTAAATTTTTTGCTTCAATTACACGTACTAAAAGCTTCATATTAAGCAAGAATCAGTACAGTAGTAACCCTGATCAGTTTTGATAAATTAATTTACAACAAAAAAAATATTGAATGTAAAACGATTGACTATAAAACAGATGTATTAAATGTAATGAACTAAAAAGTAGTATGAGAATTGACTTCTAAAACCAAATCTTTGGAAGATAATACAACTATAAACAAGGGAAGAGGGAACAAAGGATCCTGAAGCTTGAATCTTCGAGTAAAAAGGAAAAAACCCTCCAATTTCAAAGGAAAATAACAGAAAAAGAAAATCAAATTTCGAGCTGGACATGAAAGGAAAATAAGTGGCACTTCAAAAAAATACAGAGGGAATTGATTATGAAAGAATGGTTAAAATTGACAAATATCATGAATTCAAAATATCCAGTTTATGAGTCTCTATAGATATAATTCTGTTTCTTTCATAGACAAGGGAAGGAGGTAGGGGTAGTAGGAACATTTGAAGAGACTTTTCTCCGCCCTTTTTCAACTACATCAGCGCGTTTTTTGATTCATCAATATCAATAACTGAAAAAATGCCCCTTTTTATTGATTAATCGTTTGCTTAAACAAATTGATGATTGTTTTTAATTTTCTACGTACGTTAATCAGAAATTTCTTTCCAACCTTGGACTGCCCGACCGCCACTGATGGCTATCTTGGGGTGTATTTGATGAATATTATGGAGGAAATAATATATTTAAATAGTGATATGATGAGAAATATGTGATTAAAAAATAAGAAAAAATATTATTTTATTGAAAAATATGTAATTGAAAATATATCTTGAAAGAACGTGTACCAAACATAGGCTTAACCCTTTATATTGAACGTGCCATAAATTTATAGTATGGAGAAGTCAAGTCAAGAAAACCATTTTTTAAAGGTTGATAATTGAGACAAAATTAAAATGAGTTTAGAGTGGTCAATTTTTGAGGCGTGTATATAATATTTTTTTATGTTACCACTTTGTATAAATTAATAAAAATATTCTACCTTCTCAAATGCGAAAAATTATTCAGTCGTAGACATTAAAATTTCCGTTCTCATTCTTTTAGTCATTTTCAACCACGCATTTTTCAATAAAATAATATTTTTCATTACGTCAATAACTTTTTCTTCTTTTTCAACCATACATTCTCTATCAATCTACTATTTTAAAATATATTATTTCAAAATAATGTGACTCAAACACACCGCCAATAAATAAATTTAAGAGGAAATAATGGAGGAAAATTAGTTCAAATGTTACTTTCATTAGTAGACTTCCATGCGTATAGAGTGCATTTTGAGTATATAAAATTTATCGCAACACTGATCAAAATTATTTCTTATTAGTTTTATTTTAAAGATTCACTATTCTGAGCTTATAGAACAAATTAATAACAAATTAATTTTTAAACAAAACTATTAAATATAAACTAAGCAAACGTGCATTGCACGTTGCTTGCACCTAGTATATATATATAATTGATAAATAATTAAATAAAGTGCTTCTCTCTGTCATCTCCAACCCAAAATCACAAACAGAAAAATAAAAGTATGTTAAGGGGTAAGAAGATGAGTTTACTTAGGCTCCGTTTGATTCTCATTAATGTAGAATGAGAATGAAAAATATAGCTGTTATTGGACCCCACACAAGAGATAGAAATTCAAAATTGATAGATTGATGTGATGGATAACGATCATATTTTTCATTTTATGGGTTTTTAATGAGAAACAAACGGAGGCTTAAACTTTTTGCATGACTTAAGTCTTTACTCTTTTTTAAGTAATAATGCAATTCATTTTATCGTTAAAGTATGATATGTATTACGATAATATATGTATATTATGTGTTAGACTTAGTATTTGTAAGTGACGGGTAAATTTTCAAGGACGAAAATATTTTAAGGGGGTGAGAATGTAATACCCCAAAAATTTTCATAAAATATAATTCAATTTTTATATACTATATTTTAATATTTTGAAAGTTAGGGACTAAATGATACATTGATCAAATTATATTTTATTTGTATCAAATATTTAGATATTGATGGAGTTATCGTAAATATATGAATATTTGTCTCGTTGGATAAATCGTAATTAGATACATAAATCAGATTCGAGAAAAAATCGATTCGGATAAGTTAGCTCCAAGATATTTTAGTTTGAAATAATTATCAAAAGCTAATTTATTATTATTATTATTATTTAATTATAATTTTGAAAGTAAGGGGGGTGAAAAAAGATTTTCCGTTAAATCAAGAAATTTCGTTAGTTTTTCCGTTAAATCAAGAAATTCCGTTAGTTTTTCTGTTAAACCAACAAATTCCGTTTAATAGCCACTTTTTATATATAGAAAGATACACACACACTCACACTTTTAATGCTCAAAAAAACATATCGCTGCCTTGACGTTTACAAAGCCATGTTTGGTAATGAATTAAATTCATGTTTTAATTTAAGTCAATATCAGCAATTAATTATAATCAGATATTTTATGAGTTCCACAATTTTCAGTTACACATTTCATCAACTTTTATCAAGATCTACTAAAAATCTGATTTTAATCTACACCAAACAGGGCTAAGACAATACTCATAAAAAATGTCTTTTTTTTTTCTTTTTTTTTTTAACTAATCAATTGCTTAAATCAATTGATGGCAATTTTAAGAATAATGTTATTTATTATTATGATGATAAAATATCAGTGACATGACAGTTTATATGAAATAATGTGATTGAGTAATTCAATTTTTACGAGAGAGATGGGAATGAGAAATAAATGTAAGGAATAATGAGTTGTCACACCATCATAGTGATAAATAACGTTACTCATATTTTAACTATCAAAGTGCACTGTTCTCAAGAAAAAATGTATATTCCCCATGACTGCCAAGTCGTGTGGCAATAACTAGTAAAATATTGAATTCAACTACAAATTTTATAATGCCGAATTTAATTGACTATAGATTGGCAATGTGCTATAATGACTTGTTTGGTGGAATTTTTTTTTATTATTATTTTTTATATCTAGGTACCACCTTCGGCGACTAATCCTGAGGTTTACACCTTAGCCCCTCAAGATGCAGACCAAATAAACCGTGGGATGTACCCCAAACTGACCAGAGTCCAAGAGCCCCTCCACTGATCTGCCAAAGTGCCGAGCGAGTCAATATATATTGCATTCTGCCTTCCAAAAGAACTCTTGCCTTCCAAAATAAATTTTGCCTTCCAGGAGAGAGTTTGCCTTCCAAGAGCCCCATGAATCTAACATGCGACATCTGATCTGCCAGCAACTAAGAGTGCGATCTTTTGCCAGTTGAGATGTGCCCCTGGGAGCATTGTTCGGAGGAAATTTCCTGGGAGGACAATGAGAGAGAGAAAATAAAAATAATCCACTTACTAATATTTATACGGTTGGCCACCATTATTCCATATATAATGAAAGTAATAGTAATTTTGTCGAGAATGAATATTAACAAAGAGTGAGAGATGCGTAACGGAGATGAGGAAAAACTAAAAAGTGATAAGAGTTAAAATGACCATTTTTTTTTATTAAAGAATGTCAATTAAATGAAAAATAATTGCAAGACAACAAATGAGCACGGTCAAGTCAAAATCTTGACTTTTTACTGCCATGTGAGCAATATGTGAAGTCAGAGAAGACGATTGCTTTCATTTTGTATACAATGAAGTTTCCGATGAAGAATTCAAGAATAATCAAAGACTGATATATTACTTCTCTTAAATTATAAAAAGATCCCTCAAATTTTAGTATTTTACTAAAAGTCAACTATATCTTTCTATTTGTTTTAGTTTTCTCCCAATTACCAACATTTTTGGGTTAATCCATTTGTACATAATGAATTATCCCATCTCACATAATGCACGGGACCCGCGTGTATTTAAAAATTTCGACAATGTGGTCCTCACTCTCATTGTGAGTAGTAGGTAAAAAAATTCGATACTTGTAGCATGATCCATATTTGTTTAATCCAAATATTTGATGATAGCTTATCTCTATGAGATCAAGGTATAATTCAAATAATAAGAACGAGCCTTAATCAAATTAGTGATTTGAATTCGAATCTCATTTGCGGAAATTTTTCGCCCCCTTTCCATATTGTGTATATTGATGCTAATCCGACATAAATAATGCAAGGTGGCTCCAGTTTTAGTTGACATTGGACCATTTGAATTTATCATAGCTGTAGAGGACCACATTAAATGAATAGAAACACAAGTTAGATGTGACAAAAGCTATTTGGTTAGGTGAAAATGATAAAAATTGAATAATATCATCACCTATCCATTGTACACAAAAGAAAGAAGAGAAATTACTTCTGCAATAAGGGAAACAAAGATCATTCATAAAAAATTGCCTAGACAATTCAATTCCAAGATTTCAATTTCCCAAAACAAAACACATAATCAATCATTCTTGTATTTCAAGAATCTTCTATTACTTTTGTCTCTTGTAAATCTTGCCCAAGAAGGACTTCAACACAGCCTGCACGGCTTTGCTCGGGTGAGCTTTGATAGAGCTAGTGAGTTTCTCGTAGCTCTTGCTTTCGTACTCAGTAAATACACCCTGCAGATTGATGTCATTATAGAGGGCCTTGATTTTGGCAACATCAGCTGGATCTTCCTTTCCATAGTGCTCCTGCAACAAATGCAGTTGTAATCGAACATATTTTAATCTGATGGTGAGAAAATCGTATGTATATGGGAAAATTTTGTCTTACGAATAAGATTTTCTTTTGCTCTTCGTTGCAAAGTTCCAAGGCTTTTACAACCAGCCAAGAACATTTGAAATCTTCGATATCAGTCCCAATCTGATAATGTAGAACAATGAGTTAAGAATTAACAGTAAACAAAATGTTGAAAATATTAAATACGGAAAATTTTGCCTAGAGGAACTTACCTTCCCAATCCTTTCAGGGTCGCCAAAACAATCCAAGTAGTCGTCCTAATAGATACAAAACGGATAAGTTTCTGATGATGAATCTACTTGTATTGCTAAGTTTACAATAGAACTCGTACCTACTTAAGACAAAATGGAAAAAACTCACCTGTACTTGAAAGTAAATTCCCATGTCGATAAGTGTGTTCTTCACATCTATATGGTTGTCCAAGTTCTCATTAGCCATGAGCAATGCGCATGCCACCTGTGTACATAAAGGGAACATAAAATATGAACTAGTCAATAACCACAATTTCATTTCAATATTGAGATATGGATCCATCCAAACAAGTTCCCCCTTACTCACCGGAATGTAAAATGAGTAGTATGCAGTTTTATACTGAACAATGCGCCGGTGACTGCAAAAGATTCAACACGTTCAATTTATTAATTAAAAAAACAAAAAAAAGGAAAAAGAAAATTGGGAAATTAAGTGATGCATTTCAGGTCTGAGGTCCATTGAAATGCTGACATTACCACTTATTTGTCAAAACAAGTGCCTTAATATAAGATCTCAGAGAGTTAAAAAGACAAAAACTTGTGTGGAACTGTGTAAATAACAAAATCTAGATAGACCCATAATTTCGATGAAGTTTTTGAAGACATTATATCATGTTTGGTAGGGAGAATTGGATATCACTAAACAGTTTTACGATGGAAAAAGAAGTTAATTTTGGTTACTATAGAATCCGGTCCTACCCAATATTGCACCGAACATGCACTATTCCTACAGGTCTCCACTCTCCAGTGGTATGTATAAATCTTTATTCACTGTCTAGTGCTGCACCAAGCACAGCACTAAATTTACACCATTCCTACAGGTTACAAGTAGCACATATGATTCCTTATCCCATTGTCTAGCGCTGCACGAAACATGCACTAAATGTACACAATTCGTACAGGTCTTTATTGGTATGTACAATTCTTTATACAAAGAAGGGAAATATAGTTAACACCCAAAAATTGTTCGGTCAGATATATTGTACAACGCTAATGTCAAATAATTCTACAAAATATTCAACTTACAGGGACAATGAGTATTTTGACAGATCTTTTTCTCCTTCAAGAGTAGTAATCAAATCTATCATTTGCCCAGAAGCAGTCTGGAACTCGACCTACAAGTACAACAAGAATAAAGTTAAGATATCTAAACAACAAATATGATCAAATGAAGTCCTCATTAGTCAGTTACCTCATTGAACAACTCCAGTAGATCTACATAGTAAGGCTTATCTCTGAAGTGTTTCTTGAGAATTCTCGGGATGTGGTTACGAAGTATGATCCCATCATTTGCAGCAATCAGACCAACCTAAAAATGTAACTTATCAAGATGATTGTCTTGCTGGAGACAACATTCTGGACAGTACGAATAAGAGATCAAAACAATTTTGCAAGAACCTTTGGAACTCGAAACCAACATGGTTGACCACGACGAGTGTGAGAATTGTCCATAATATCATCGAGGACAAGAAAATAAGCCTGAAGCTGCAAGTTTCATCAAACGTGTAAATATGAGAATATTTCGTGCAATTGCAAACAAATTTGAAACAAAGAACACAACATCATAAATTTGTGTATGACATACCCATTCAATACACCAGCCAAGAGCACTGGCAAGAAAGACTTCCTCTTCAGTTAGCTCTTTTCCTCCTTTTAGCAACTTGTAGCTATCAATAACAGACAGGCCTCGGTTTAATTTCCCTGAAAATCACAATTCATTCTGACAATTATTAACAAAGGACGCTTCTTTATAAAAATATCATACTGAACTTAAAAATGAGAGCTATAATTGTTGGTGAAAAAATAAGCTCTTCAAACAAGTAAATGGCTCATATCTTACCTCCAGGCACATTGTAGTCCAGCATCTGCCACAGATATAAGAAATATCACATCAGGAACTACAAATAAAAGCATAACCAATTATAGTGTTTGTATATAATTAACTTTTCTGTATGTTAATATTTCTCAGTATTGGTAGGAACCACATTAACAAGTAATCAACATCTAACAATCCCATTTTGTTCCACAAGTAATCAGAAAGTTAATTTTCCATGTTTTGAAATATAAAAGTAGTCATTTCCATCCCAGTAATTGATTCTTGTATGACATCGTCATATGTGGTGATCATACTTGATCAAAGCGTAACTCTTCGAGATAGATTTTCTCTACTGGATTAGTTAAAGTTAAAACAAGAATGAAGAAGTTATGTTTAAACAGTACTATAACTCTTTAGCCTATGCAAAATTGCCACATTAGGGGCACTTTCAAGGTTTTAAGTTAGATTAAAATATATAATTTTGTGCACAACTAAAAACTGTTATGCCATAGATAGTTCTACTTGTTAAAAAAACTAATGCATGTTTTTAGCACGAAGTTTATCCAAAATAGTGTGGCTTTGTAAAATAAAAATGTCTCAAGTCTAGCTTATTTAATCTAGGATATCGTAGGAAGGAGATAAAACTTTGTAGTCAATAACCTACATATTTTGGTGGAAGAATTTAGAGAATCGATTTCTACTATAAGACTAGAACAATCTTCAACATCCATACAAGAAGTGGAACTATAAACAGGGTCAAAGTGCTCATTAGTAACAAAGTAAAACAAACTAAACTAGTATTACAATTCTCCTTATATAATAAGTTATTCCATGAACTTTTCAAATAATCCTCTTGCAATGGTCAAATTGAAAGTAAAAGGAAAGAGAAAGAAAATAGAGAAAATGGCAAGTACATTTAAAAAGGAATGAAAATCAAGAGTTTTCAATATATCGCATCTATTTGTGTAAACTTATTAGTAGCTTATAAGTTCGTATTTCTATTCAGTCAAAGACAAACATTAGTTTCAACTCCACATTCATAATGACCACTTATACATTTCGTGAAATCCAGTACTTTTCCTCCTGAAAAGTTACTAATAAGTTTACATAAACAATGGCATCATAAAGTTAAAAAGATTAATGGATTCTTGTTTAAATTTTTCCAGTTGCAGTAAACTATTGCTTTAACTCATTGAGCACCACTGAGGTTGTCAAGAATAGCATAAAAGATTAGCATTCCATAACTAAAGATATTATACTCATTTTTAAAACAACTAATTAAGCATCTTCTCTACAAAACTGCTACAGAATATTCCAAAATAAAGGTCATTTAAATAACACCACACCTACCCAGCAAGTAAAATAAGTAAATCAATATTTAACCCTTTTAGTAATATTATCTCCTTGTCAAGATCAAGAAGGACTTAATTTATGATTTTTCTACTTCTCTATTTCCATCATTCTCTACTATTTCAGTAATTGGGTGAAGTTCTAAAAATCCTTAGATCTCAATAAACAAAATTTAATTCATAATCTAATTATCGCACCATATATCAATTTATTACCTAGACCAGAGAGTAAATTACAAAAAGCAAAATAAAACTCACTCGTTCAACCCATTGGCGTGAATTATCCGTCCATTCGAAAGCTGGATCATTCAATAGCTCAGATTTCAACACGGAGTAGACCTCTAAGAATTTTGTCCTCAGATCCGAGCTCGTCACATTCAGATTTTCCATCACTTCTATTCCAGTAATACAGGAGAAAAAAACCAGGAAGAAGAATAATGCCTGAGAGAATCAAAATGCTACTGAATTGAAATAATGAAGTGCTTACATTCCAATTGGGCCCTCTGTTTTTACACTCACATGCATCTATTTTGGAGGCTATAAAATAAAATATACTATTTTTCATTTCTTTTTTCCCAATCTGCAAATTGACACGGATGCCATTGCTTTGTACTCTAGTTAGGAAATGTATATGGAGATTTCCAATTTAGAGGAGGGTATCCATGACAATTTATATTACGTGGAAAATATCGGGGAAAAAAATGATAATTGGACACGTACATAGAGTTGGTTGGTTAGTTGGCCACTATTGAAGTAAGCGACGGTTTGTTCACAATAAGATGTGGGGACCACACATTTTGAGAGTTTTTGATTCACGCGGGCCCCGCTTGCATGGGAGAAGGTGACACATTTTCGATAACGCCATTCGATACAAATAGAATTATTCTAAATATTTTATTCACAACAAATTTTTTATTTCTTGCACTATACTTTAATGGATTAATCTACTTCACCCGAATGGATTACCGAATTTTTTACCGAATCGCCACATGGCGGCCCCCTATTGGGGGGCGCCTGGGTCCACAGGCGCCCCCCCAATAGGCGGCCGCCATGTGGCGATTCGGTAAAAAATTCGGGTAGTATAGCAAGGTCCTACTTTAATTGCACTTGATATTTTTTATCTTTGTTCTTTATAGCGCTTATATCCCTTACGATTTTCCATGTCATTCTTATCTTCAAGCATTCGACTAGTTAATATATATTTTTTATTTGATAACAGTTTTATATCCAAATGTTTGTTGAAATAACATAAAACAACTTATTTTTTCATCTTGTTTCTAACAAATAAATATATAGAAAGTGCAAAAAATATTTTTTCCTTATTTCAAAATATGAAAATAAAATATTTTGATATAAATCATTATCAAGAACGAGCCGTACTAATTAATTGAAAGTTAAAGATAATAATTCGACCAAAAAGTTATGAAAATAATTGTTGTAATAAGCAAAGATTAAGAAATTTATGTGGTGTATCGAATAAAAGTTGTGGTGGCAATATAACCACCCTTGTAATAAATATGTCGCGAAACATAATTTGCAAGAACAATTCCTCGAGTATAGAATTCCTCTCACAGAATTCATACAAGAATTTAAAATTTATCTCACATGGGGTGGCCCCACATGATTAAAATAATGCCAAAAACCTTCCCCCACGCATATATGATGTGTGTTGTCGGACAGGCACAGGAATTTAAATTCCTGTACACGTAACTTAGTCCAATTTGCATAGATTACTTAATTATGAAAGTGATGCGATCTTGAAACAATGTCGTGGAGAAGATTGATATAATAGATAAGACTATTAAAGTATTGTTGGATTACCAGTATGATTTTAGAATAAAGCTACTATGCCTGAAAATTTTTGACATAGTGGTTGACATCCTCTCACAGCTGCCGGCCCCACATGAATAAAAAATTGCAAAAACAAGTGGGCCCCGCCCCCTATTGTGAGGGTCGGTCAACCACTATGTCAAAAGAATTCGGGTAATGTAGCAAGATTGATGATTTTAATGTATTAAAAAAAATAAAAAAATAAAACTTTATAATACAGACACAGTACATTTTGACAGTTTGATTTTGTTTGGGACAGTTGATGGTAAAAGGTGTAGTGTATTCATGTTGACTGAATTCGGTCCAAATTGATCGGCACATTAAAATTTGGTCAATATGCACTTTTCGTCCTTAAATTTTGCATATAGTTACTAATTTATCATCAGCCTTTTTTTTCAGCATCAAACAGTCTCAATCTTTCATTTACGCATCATTTTGTCTATTTTTCATTAATTCGTGTAAAATGATGAGTTTTTCCTCATCTTAATTAAAAAATAAAAAAAAATCAACAAAACATGAAAATGAAAGGAAAAGGCAGAGAGTCCAAAAAAAAAAAAAAAAAATTCTCAAAAAATACAAATATTTGGGACTTCCTCTGCAATTTTTCGTTCATTTTTTCTGCTGTGTTTGATTTTTTTATATTATTTTATTTAAAATGTAGGGCAAATTCGTCATTTTACATGGATTTAAAATGCAAGGTTATTTTTCTATCAAATCAAACGTCTCTATTGATTAGTCGATTTAACTAGTAAGGTGATGTATCCAATAATTAGACTTGTGTGCCAAACTGAAATGACAGTGGAGCCAAAAATTCGTCACATGTGTCATTAATTAGATGATAATCATAAGGGTTGTTTGGTATCGCTTAAATTTCAATTAAAATTGAAAATATAACAATTATTGGATCTCACCCGTCTAATAAAAGTCAACAATAATGGCTAATTTTTCAATTTTAATCCGATTTTAACCCCTACCGAACACGCTCTAAAATTCAAAGCTATTGGACACTTCATTCATATTGTCATTCGACGGGTTTAAAACTTTGAATAGTTCTCGATAAGACTTAATAACCTTGTCTTAATTCACTTTTTAATACCATTTTTATGCTTTCTCTCTCTTTTTTTTGGACATAATTGATAACGTTATTATTGCAAAAAGCTCTCAAGATTCTGATAATGTATTCGAATCAATTGTTCAAATTCCTTATAATAAGTAATTGAATCAAATTCATACTAGCAAGAAGAAATGAGGTTTGAATGTTGGGGTTGTACTTATTTTGCTGGGGGATTTGTTTTAGTCCGTATAGATTAATCTAATAAAAAATCAAACCACACAAAAGTTTACGTAATTCGACTCTTATCTTTATGCACGGGCATAGCCAAGAAGAAAACTTCACCGATTACCAAAATTGTGCGAGATATAACTCGTATTCAAAGTCTAACAGAAGAAAACTCTCTATCTTTATTGCTCAAATTAAAATGTGCAAAATATCAAGGAAATATATAGCTCCGTTCGTCGAAGCACAAAATCGGAACGAATCGATTCCACGAGACATGCAATAGATGATAATATTATGAACCGTGCTGCAGTACCCGAAAATCTTTGACAGAGGTTGTGACCGACCCTCACAATAGGGGGGCGGGGTCCACTTTTTTTGCAATTTTTTATTCATGTGGGGCCGGCAGCTGTGAGAGGCTGTCAAAGCCTCGGTCCATTTTTTTCTGGCATAGTAGCTTTATTGTAACATTATTAGAAGCGAAATGGATAAGAATTCACAAAGATTATCGTCAAATCCTATATTAAAATGAATTGTTTCGAAACTATGTAGGACCAATTCAAAGTCAAAGGGAACGCGTCGCACGGAATTTTTATAAGTTTAGTGTCTTGCGTTATCGTTTCGAAATTGAAAAGCAATTTCATACATATATATATATATAATATGGTTTTATAAGCCATTATTTCTAAACTTCAACATCCGAAATTCTCTTGCATTGTCTAATTATTCTTTTGAGATTTGCGAACATGAAGCATCTACTGAAATTCATCTTTGTGCTCACAATCATCTGCTTCCTCCTGACTTCCGCAGTTGCTCCTCCGAGTGGAGGAGGAGGAGGAGGAGGAGGCAGCGGTGGTGGAGGTGGAGCAAGGGGCGGTGGTGGTGGCGGAGGCAGCAGCGGAGGTGGAGGTGGAGCAAAGGGCGGTGGTGGAGGCAGCAGCGGGGGGAGTGGTGGAGCAAAAGGAGGCAGTGGAGGTGGAACAGGAGGAAGCAAAGGAGGTGGCACGGGAGGAAGCAAGGGAGGCACTAGAGGCGGTGGTGGAGTTGGGGGAGGTGGAGATGATGGGGATGGCGGAAATGGAGGTGGAGGTGGCTCAGACGGCAACGGTGGTCAAACTGGTCGTGGAACTAATATTGTGCGTCCATTACCCAACAGTCGTCCCACAAACAGCAGCCCATCTACACCACCAATTGGATGGTCCCATTTATTCATTTCATACTTGGCTTATGTTACATTTCTTCGGTTACGTGCTTAATCTATAGCACTGCACAACCCATCAAATATTTTTCATTATTACTTAGTTACGTACCACTGTCATTTGTTTAGTTGTATAAACCAAAGAAAATACTGTGTTATTTTTTATGCTTACATTCTAAATTTGATAATATTAGTATTATAATTTATAAATTCTTAAATATTAATTTTAAATAAATTTTTTATTTGTTAATTTTGTATTTTGTTTTATATCAAAAATTAAATGATTGTGGATGGAATGATTTTTTCGTGTTTAATGATATGGTCATAATCGTGTTTAATTTGAGTCCTTACGTGTATTTTCTTGCGGTACACGCCTTTCCCGCTGTCTTCTTTATTTGACGAATGATTTATGTCATCATTCAAGCAACCAATTATAATTTAATTTTGAAAGAACGTATTCTGAAATAGTAGATTGATGGAGAATGTGTGGTTAAAAATAAGAAAAAGTTATTGATGTGATGAAAATTATTATTTTATTGAAAAATATGTGATTGAAAATAAATAAAAAAATAAAAATGAAAATGAAAATTTGGCTCAATCAGGAACTTAATAATGTACTGATTGTTTCGTCATATTATCAAAGTAATAGGGTCACTATCATGTTTGAATTAAGTCCTGATGTGTAAGCAATTTTTTTTTTAAGAAAAATTCTATGTATACATAATTATTTACCTAAGGAGTTACCTAATTGATAAGTCGTAGCCTCCTATTGGTTGGGCGCCTGAGCCCACAGGCGCCCAACCAATAGGGGGATACCACTTGTCAATTAGGTAATCCCTTAGGTAAATAATTAGGTGAGTGTAGCATGACTCTTTTTTTAAACCATACACTTAAAAAAAATTCATTATTTAAAACTCTATTTTTTCGACCATATGCGCATTTTAGAGCCTATTTGGTACGGCTTAAAATCCAATTAAAATTGAAAACATGGCCGTTATTGGATCCCACCCGTTTAATAAAAATCAACAATAACGACCATATTTACAATTTTAATCTCTATTACACACCCTCTTAATACCTAAAATCATCAATTAAACTTCGAACATGTCATAATTAGAACCATTTGAGTTCATATAAAAAAAGTCCGAACTCAAACCTGAATCGAGATCGTTTATCTCCATAACATTTTTTATAAAGAAAACTTGAGTTTATAGTATAAATTATTTCACAATATCTAGAATTAGAAGAAATAAACGTAACTAAATAGTAAATACACATTTTAACATTTTCTCAATCCATTGCAAAATAGCATCCAAATTCAACCGCGCATATGCAAAAAGGGCATCAATAGGGGATTGTAGGGGTGAACATCGCGTAAAGTGCGACATGAGCAACAATGAACGGAAGTGATATGATTCAATTATTCAAATAAATGAATCTCATTGATTATGATATTTACTATTTGGACCTAAAATTTATAAAAAAAGACAAATTTGATTCTAGAAGGATACTTGATCTGGATTAAAATCAGATTTTTAGTGGACTGTGATAGAAGTTTTTGAAATGTGTGGTTGATATTAATTGTTTGACTTTGACCTAGATTAAAATTCGGTACAAACATGCCCTGATCAAGAACCAAAAGCCTACCTAGATCTGATCGATTGTCGTTCCGATTCCTAATTCTTTTTTTTTTTGGAATGAGCCCGGAACCTCCGATTCGGTTCCAATTCCAAAGGTTGGATTTCGGATAAAACTCCTAAGGGGCCGTTCTCTTTGTGTTTCAGTTTTGTGTTTTGAGTTTTGAATTCGTTTTGTATTTTGTGTTTTGAGTGTCTGTTTTGAAATTTCTGAAAATGCGTTCTTTTTGTCATTCTGAAAAACTGTTTCCAAAAACATAAAAATGGAAAACGCGTTTACTTTGAAATTTTGTGAATTTTTTTAAATAATATTTTATTCAAAAAAATGGATTATTCAATAAATTTTAGTGGTTTAATGTTAATATAGTATTAAATAACATAAAAATTTTGAATTTGGTAAAACGTCAAATGTATTTTTCAAAATATTAAAAACACAACATAAATTACATTTGATGAAACAGTTGAATCGATACGATTTGAAGTTTACATGTCGTGACAAAATAAACAAATACTGAACAACATACAAAATAAATCTACGGAGTCATGTACGACGTCTTGAGTAGTTATTCCACATGTGTGTAGCAATTTGATCTCTAACTTGTCCCATTTGAGCTGTTTGACTAGCATCAAAATTTATAGCTTCTTGTGCTTGACTTGACTCCGGTATATCTTGAAACACCATATTCTCCTCTGAATACTCAGTGAACAACCTGTCTAAAGCGTGCTCTTGACGAATAAAGTTGTGTATTGCGCAACATGCAGTAGGAATTTGTCTTTGCCTAATAAGAGGATAATTGGTGATCAATTTCAAAATAGGAAATCTTGCTTTTAAAACTCCAATGCAACGTTCAATAATGTTACGACACGAGGAGTGTCGATAGTTGAACAATTCTTCCTTCCCACGTAGTCTTCCCCGTCCGACATAATCACGCAGATGATATCTTTGACCTCGATAAGGAGCAAGAAATCCAGGCATGTTTGGGTAGCCAGAATCAACAAGGTAAAATTGATCTATAAAAAATAAAAAAAAATAAAACACTCACATAGTATAACAGTGTAGATATATTCACATTAAATATTTGAAGTACAAGAATATACCTCCTCGTGGCATTGGAAAATTGTTCGATCTTCTTGTGACCGCGTCAATGAATACTCGTGAGTCATTAGCAGTGCCTTCCCACCCAGAATACACAAAAGTGAATTTCATATCGAAATCACATGTTAACATCACATTTTGTGTTACATTTGTTTTCCTTCCACGAAAAGATGTTTGTCTCGATGCAGGTGCACAAGCTGCAACATGTGTACCATCTATTGCGCCTATACAATCCTTAAAGAAAGGATATTTATGCAAAATCCGCTCATGCACAACATCTTGATTTGTGGGTCGGATTATCTCTGTGCCAAACGAACAAACAGCCCTTATCACCCGTTTAAACCATTTGTGTATAGTATTGTTGGAATGTTGAAACCTATCACCAATAATACTATATCTCGTAGTGTGCCCTATAATCATCAGAAACATAGCTACACCCTCCTCCACACTCACTTTTTTTCCATCTTCCAACAACCCTTTGTGTTTCAAAATATCACAAAAATTCATAAACACGTGTTTCTGCATACGAAAATTGCGATAACATACATCTGGATGTCCATTTAAAATTTCTAGCACGTACATTTTTCCCGTAAGTAATGATGTCCTACAAGGTATCCTGCCGACGGTACTTCGTTCGTGAACATCAATCATATTAAGCATCATTAAATTGTCAAAATCTGCGTCAAACTCATCTGTCATTAACAAGTCATCATCACTCGAATCTTCATCAATGGAATCGTCAACATTCACAATATCATTCATACTGTAAACAAAATATACCCACATTAATTATCATAAGTCATAACAACCATCATTCAATCATCAGTTCTACGACCATCAACATTAATAAGTTCATACATTAAAACATTACATTACCATAAAAAGACAACAAACGTACTAGGAGTGCTGAAAATAAAACAGTAGTTCAACCTTGCACATCACAAATGAAAACAGCAACGTAGTATTTGATATTAAAACAATATTCAAATCAAAGCAGTTCCAAGATAGGTCCTCTTCTTGCTTCTGGCATCTTCACAAATGACACCCTGAAAGTGGGATCCTTAAAAGCCTGTATTGCTTTCATATAAACCTCATTTGACACCCCTTCCATATTGTTTAAGATGTCCATGCATATAACACTAGAATAAGGATCATGACTACTAACTTCGCTATCCGATTGACTACATGATTTTCCTTGTATCTTTGCAAGCTTTTCTTTGAAGTAAAGTGTTCTAATTTCGGTTTCTTCATTCCTCATACTAACTGTAGATGACCATTGTGCCATGCAAGCCTCAAGTTTATCGTTTTTACTTATCTTAGGTTCTTTATGTCGTCGTTCACCTGACGTACCAATTTCCTCACGACGACGAGTATTTGAAACCTCATCCACTTCATCATCATTTTCCACACGTACATGCACTCCCTTGTTCAAGAAGTCATCTTCTATCTGCCTTTCTTCCTCTGATGTGTTTGGAAGCTGAGTGGACGCATTGCCTAAGCCTCCAGTAGCAGTAGTCCCGCTAAATATCTCCCCCAGAGTGTGGTAGTGTTTACATCCTTCCCTTTTGAACAGCTTGTAATCCGACTTGTTAATCTACAAAACGAATAAAGTCTCGTTAGAAAAGGAGTACAATTGAATATCTCAAAAAAATGAAGACAATAATATTCTTTAATAAATATATATACCGTGTAAAAGTGTTGCCAAACTTCCTCTGCAACATTAACTTTGTTGGTATTTGGATCCCATGTGACCCCTGTATGTCCCAAAAGTTCGGAGAACATACGGTGAATCTTACGTAAACGGTTCCACTTTCCCTTTAACCTATCTATCCCGTAATCCACTTTTGTTGAAGCAACCATTGTTTCATTGATTCTGCCCCATTCCTCTTTCGTGAATGTAGAACATTGCAAAGCGTTTGATTTCACTCTCTCATAAAGAATTTCGATAAAAGCAAGTTCATTCTCATCCGACCATGACATTGGTTCCTTATTCCTCACTCTATGACCACCCATGTTCTAGATTCACATTAATTAAAAGTATCAAAAAATGTTTAAGTCATTCCACATGTACATATCAATTCGACATGAATAATAAGTAAAAATCACGCCAATTTTAAGTAATTAATAGGAGCATTACTACAATCACAAACCTATCTATACTCATGTGTAGATTTCAATTAGGTAAGCTATGCCGGTGCCCTCTCATATAAATACAAAATAAATGTCAATATACCTAAGCTATTGGTCATGTGAATCATATTAATTCACTAAGTAACAGGAAAAGCCTATATATCATTAAGCAACAACCAAAAATGGGTGGTTTTATTGGCAATACAGTGGGAGCCTTCTAATGTCACACAGAAGATCAAAAACACTCAATCTCTAGGCTGTTTAGCCTTTTTAATGATACATCAGAGTCCCAGAATTCCAAAAGTAGCAGCGTGATTGTCCCTGGTAAATCTAGTGATGGGATTCAAGTTGCAATTCAAGTCTCTAACTCTACCCAGAGAACTGTGACCGAGAGTTTGCTTAAATGATATCCTAATCCTTAAACATAGGGAGTCATTTTTAAAGTGATGCTCTTCCCCTCCATTTCTTCCACGAACCTCCCATTCCACTACGTGTTAGGGCACTTGAATAGACTCAACAAACCTCCTGTTAAAACCATTCAGGCACCCTCTCTCTCTACTGTATAATTTTTTTTTTAGTTATACTGTTTAGTGGAGTTGTAAAATTCTAGTTCTGTGGTCTTTCTTGTTTGTTTCTTTTTCCCTTTTTCTGAACTTTATTCAGTTCATAAATGCTGAGGGTTACTGCACTCTTTTATTTTCATTTTTAAGCTTTAGCTACTGAAGCTTCGATGGTTATTCTTATGATTTCAGTACCACATTTATGGTTTATCTGTTTCGTAGTCTTAGAGTATAGATTTATCTGGGTTTAATTTGATGAACAGAGTCCAGATGGGGATATCATTGACTGTGTTCACATCTCTCATCAGCCAGCTTTCGACCACCCATTCCTCAAAGACCACAAAATCCAGGTCTGCCTTTTCATCCTTTTTTAGTTTAGTGTTTATTTGTTTACATTATGTTTTTTGCTATTCCACATGGACTGTTCTGTGCTGATATCAGACTAGGCCTAGCTACCATCCAGAAAGGCTTTTTGATGAGAAAAAAATATCCACAGAGCATAAAGAAAGAGCAAATGATATCACTCAGCTTTGGCATATGAATGGTAAGTGCCCCGAGCCCACCATACCCATAAGGAGAACAAAGAAAGAAGATATTTTGAGATCAAGCTCTGTGAAAAGGTATGGAAAGAAGAAACACAGAACCATTCCCAAGCCAAGGTCTGCAGATCCTGACCTCATCAATCAAAGTGGTCATCAGGTAAATAAAGCAAAAATAAAAGAGGACTCTTTAATATTGAAGTGATTTCCTTTTTCATAATGTAACATTCTTTGACTTTGTGGGCTAATTACCAGCATGCTATAGCGTATGTTGAAGGAGAAAAGTATTATGGAGCAAAAGCAACTATTAATGTGTGGGAACCCAAAATTCAGCAGCCTAATGAGTTCAACCTGTCTCAGATTTGGGTTTTGGGTGGTTCCTTTGGCGAAGATCTTAACAGCATTGAAGCTGGTTGGCAGGTTTATTTTAGCTTAAAGTAACAAATGACTCACTAGATAATACTTGTAAAATTGAAAACACACATTCTGATTGACATGGAAGTTGGTTCATCAGCCACTCAGCGTAGGAAATAAAATTACAAAACTCTCAAATATGTTCAAAGATTAATAAACAGAAAGCAATAGAAAGAAAGGAGAACCTAAGAACACAACTAAATCCATCCCGCCCTACCGTTCTCCCTCCTTTCAAGATCGAGTCATCACATAGCAAGCAAACACTGATCTGATTGAAGAAGAGCAATTAATGAAAACAAGTCACAAAAAAAGGAATTTTACCTTATTTTGAGGCTACGGGTAAGGGGGGAGCTCAACGAGTCGCGCCACAGTTTTGACAGCCGGCGGAGGAGCGGACAGGCGTTGGAGGTTGAACGGCGTTGGGAATTTGGAAGTCGATCGGCGTTTTCCTTTTCTCTTGTGGAGGCTGCCAACGTCGGATTTTGGGGGAAAAAGGAACGAATAAGCTGGGAACGGGAATAGTGAGAGAGAGAGAGAGAGACGGGTGTTGAAAATGGGTATTTCCCGTGTTTTGGAGAGGACGGTGTTTTTGTACACAAAATATTCAAAACGTGGTTTTCATTGTTTTCTGTTTTTAGTATAAAAATTTTTTTTGTTTTTAAGAACTCATTTTCAAAAATGATAAAGAGAACGAGTTTTCAGTATTTTGGAAAATCGAAAATAGAAAACGGGCTGAAAACAGCAAAGAGAACAGGCCCTAAATTTTTTCCATCTGCCATTTTTTTTTGATTAATAGATCCAGTAATTTATTAACAACTTTACCCCCCACGAAATCAATTCTCCCTTCTCAAACCGAGTGCTACCCTATCTATCCATCTTAGCTTTCGTCACCACGACCCGCCAGCCGCTGCAATTGGTGGTAACCTCCATCTCCGTCTTCCTCATCATCATCTCTCACACGCACCCGCTAAGAGGGTTACACTTTCTTGAAGTATTATTTAGAGTTGAATTCGCAGCTACCCTCAGTATTGGCGTCTCCGGTAATTCTTTTCCCGATTTTTATCCTCTTCTTTTCAACTTTTTCTCTTTATACGATTCAAAAGATTGCTCTTTTTACGTTTTTTCAACTTATGCTATTTTTTTCTGCACAAATTTTCTGGTGTCGTAGGAGTTTAATAATTTTCTGCGTGTATTTGTATTAGAATTAATTGCTTATTACGAATTAAGCCTCCTCCTTGATGCAGATAATTTGATTACATAAATTTCTTAGAAGAAACATGAAGATTATAAGCCATGCTGGCATCACGAAGCCCAGTTTTTTGCTTGTACATTATGAGTTATCTGCTCTTACATTCCGCAAGCCGCAATTGATTTCGACTACGTCACTGTGCATTTCAAGTTATAATGAGAAGAGACACGGATTGATGCTTAGGTTGCACTGCTCTGCTTCTGGCAGAACTCTTTCATCTAGGTCGACAAACTTACGCTTGTCCAAGGAGGATAAATTAAAGCAGGAACAAGTTTCTGCTTCTCTGTATACTCATCCCAGTTTATTACAGATGAAGAATGAGAGGATAGCCAACCGTACCCGTGTTTATGAGTTCTTGAGGAGTATTGGTGTTGTACCAGATGAGCTTGATGGCTTGGAGCTTCCTGTTACTGTTGAGGTTATGCAAGAGCGAGTGGACTTCCTTCACAAATTGGGGCTTACAATTGAAGATATCAACAATTACCCTCTGGTCCTTGGCTGCAGTGTGAAGAAAAACATGATTCCGGTGCTCGATTATCTAGGCAACCTGGGGGTGAGAAAATCCACTCTTACAGATTTTTTGCGCCGGTACCCACAAGTCCTCCACGCCAGTGTTGTTATAGACCTTGCTCCAGTTGTAAAGTATCTTCAAGGCATGGACATTAAGCCTAATGATGTTCCTCGAGTTTTGGAGAAGTACCCAGAAGTTTTGGGATTTAAGCTTGAGGGCACCATGAGTACTTCAGTGGCTTATTTGATTGGAATTGGGGTAGCAAGACGAGAGATTGGTGGGCTATTAACTAAATACCCAGAGATATTGGGAATGCGAGTAGGTAGGGTGATCAAACCTTTTGTGGAATATCTTGAAAGCTTGGGGATACCAAGATTAGCTGTTGCTAGATTGATTGAGAAGCGACCTCACATTCTTGGATTTGGACTTGAAGAGAAGGTGAAACCTAATCTCAAATCCCTTTTAGAGTATCATGTTAGGCAAACATCACTTGCTGCTGTTGTCGTTCAGTATCCTGAAATCATAGGAATTGATCTGGAGACAAAGCTTCTTAACCAACTTGGGTTCCTCAATTCCATTATTGGATTGGCTCCAGATGAATTTGGGAGAGTCGTAGAGAAAATGCCACAGATCGTTAGCCTCAGTGACAGGGCAATAGTGAGTCACGTGGATTTCCTCAAGGAATGCGGATTCTCCTCAGAACAAGTGAAGAAAATGGTTGTGGGGTGTCCCCAGTTGCTGGCTTTAAATACTGACATCATGAAACGCAGTTATGATTACTTCAAAACCACAATGGATAGGCCATTGGATGATTTGACTATGTTCCCCGCTTTCTTCACTTATGGTCTGGAATCAACGATTAAACCAAGAGATAAGATGGTTGCTAAGAAGGGAGTGAAATGTTCGCTTGCATGGCTACTTAATTGTTCGGATGAGAAATTTGAAGAGCGGATGAATTATGACTCCATGGACATTGAAGAGATGGAAATGGAATCATCATTTGACTTCAATACTCTGATGGAACCAAGAAATGATGATTCCTCTGATTATGAGGATGATACTGATGGCGAGTATTTATAGAATGAGCGGGCATATGATAGCAGTCTGCACAAGGCAAAGGCTGCTGTGGAGAATATGGAGATTTTGTCAAATTTAGTTGTATTTTTCATGGTATGTTATTCATTTTGAAGTTCTTGATATTCTTTGTTATTATGCAGCTCATCTAGAACTCCCCCCTCTTTCCAAGTTCCTGTTTCTTTCGGAAAATTACATCAATGGGGTCAGCCATTCAAAGTTGTCAATAGCTCTACCTTCTAGGAATATTTGTTGCATCTAAGTTGAGAATAGTTTTATCGGGTTACTCGTGCTTATGCCATGGAATCCTAATATTGACATAAAGGATATTTGAAAAAGTTGGGCAGCTTAATTTTGATGAGGAAGTCTGACTGGTTTGGTTGAAAGAGAGGCAATTTAAGATTTCTTTTTCATATTCTGTTATTGGGGGTGGAGTGGGGTGAGCACACAGGCATGGAGGAAGTGATTTGGTTTGGGTTGGGTTGTAAACAATGAGTTACTGTATTCTTCTATTGATGTATAACTAGGATGATCCCTTGTTGCATTCTGTATAAGGTTTTAGTTTATGCAGAACAACAGGTCACTGTTAACATGTTAAGTTTCGATTCTCATTATGCTACATTTTCAATTTTCTTGTTAGGAGTTCTGCAAACAGAAAATACTTGTTTTATCTGTTCTGTTTTTTATTAGCCTCCCTCTCTACCCCTGATTAGTTTGATGCATAATTTCTTCAATGTTACCTCTTTAGCTTCTATTAGCTATTGTTTGAGAAAAATTGAGGTTGTTAAAGTCTTGCACTAACACTTGTTGCTGCCGTGCCATCTCAGCAGCATAGGGGAAGAGAAGTTAGGCAAACAGAGAGAGGGGAAGAGGCAGCGAATGTGTACACCACTCAGGGACTTTGTCGTGTTCGACTTATTCATGGTCTTGTTCTTCACTAATGTTATTATTTTTATGTTCCCTACTTATTTCCTAGTCTAGACTGCACATTCGGTGCTTATTATTGTCTTGCTATACCCGTATGCTGCGTGCTAAATGGCTACATTGTTACTTGTTTTAGCATATGGCTATATGGCCCGAGGTTCTCTTGCACATTGGAGTTAGCCTGCCTGGCCATTTTTGTTATACTCTCACTTGAAGAAATTCTTATATGGCATGTTTGTTAGGTTGAAATTTAGTTGTTTATTCAAAGGTTGCATGTGTGAGTTTATTGATAGCTCGCATAACCATGCCTGGAGCCTTGTGATTTGGCCTTTACCTGCAAATTGTTCATAGAATCTTTTAATGCATTCACAATCAAAAGATTTAATATCTTTAATGTTAAACATAAGCTTACTTGTCCAATTTTTGTCAATATTATCAAAATCTAACTGGATTGTTTAGTTTGACCTTGACTGCAAAAATTGGAATTTGATTTGAAATGTAAATATAATTGATTACACTAAAAATTGAGCATTTAGAAAAGCGTAGCAAACTGTTGATTGGGAAAATCTGTATATGTGAATTGTTGAGATACATAGCTGAGCTTTTGGAGTAATCAATCAACGGTGCTAAGGCTTCCAAGGGTATTAAATACTTTTCGAAAATCCTCCAAATTATTGGTATGGCCATTGATATTGTGAGCATCAACACGTAGGTCTAGACTCGAGGGGTAGTATAGGATCCTTTTATTGTTCTTGAGAAATGGCCCGTTCTTGCGCGCGCATGCCATGAAGTCTCAGTCCTGAACTTGCTTTAACTTTACAAAATCAAGAAAGTAAACGAGAGGAAGGGGAGTGTTGACTATACAGGATGGAGAATCGATAGATCTCTTCCCATTTGTTCCGACTTTGATTCGTCCTCAAGATACACGTGTAAATTTAATTTAATTTTTTTTATTACTATTTGGACTGAGACTTTAGGACATTGATTTTTACAATACGGTTGTTAGGAATCCCCAACCCATTAGTATCTCTAGTCTTATTTTGGGATTAAAAAGGTTGATTCAAAAGCCCAAAACAAACTCGAACGAACAAAAATCAAATTAAAGAAAACCAAATCAAGCAAAAACTTGCCAAAGTTGATTTCTTTAGTCTTCCGAATCTCCCAATTTCGATATGGGAAATTATAAAAAATCAGGGGTTTAAAGTTTAGAGTTCAAAAATCAGGGACCAAACTTTATTTTTCAAAACTCAAGTAATATATAAAATGTCTTAACCCTAATTTTTCACTTCCCCCTCCTCCTCTCTCTCTCTCTCCCTCCCCGTCCGGCAGCAGCCGCCTCTCTCTCGGCCCCTCCCCTCCCCCGGTCCGACAGCTGCCAGCGGTAGTAGCAAGCTGCTGCAACTGCAGCTGCCGGCAGCGGCAACTGCTTGCTGCCGGATGCTGCAGCGACAGCAGCTTACTGCTCGCAGCAACAACCTGCCGGCAGCGGCAACTGCTTGCTGCCGGCGGCTGCAGCGACAGCAGCTTGCTGCTCGCAGCAACAAGCTGCCGCTGCTTGCTGCCGGCAGTAGAATCAATTTTTTTTTTTTTTTTGGTTGTTCTTGCGTGGAGCGGTGGGTGTGCGGTGGAGGTGGCAACGGATCTGCTGGTGGTTGGTTCGCTGTCTTTTTTTTTTTTTGTTATTGAGTGGTGTGTTGTGCGTTGGTGGATCTATGGTGGTTTGGGTGGCGATTTTGTGGCGGTGGCGATTTTGTGGCGGGGGCGGCGACGTTGGTGGTTATTGTTGGTGGTGTGTGACCAAGTGTTTGGTTATCTGTGACCAATATTTGGTTATCTGTGACCAAATATTTAATATGTGACCTAAAAATTTTGACAATATTTGACTTTGTGACCAATATATGTGACTCAAAAATAATCCGTGACCAATTAATTTAAAAATCTGTGACCTCGAAATAATCTGAAATAAAAAAATTTGACGATACGTGACCAGTAAATAAATCTGTAACTTATAATTATGAATCTGTGACCATTAATCACAAACTGTGACTTTATTATCATTATTTAATAAATATTTTTAATTAATTAAATTTATACCTGATTTTTGAATTTTCAAACTATTTATCTTATTTTTGAATTGAGGTAAAGAAAACACCTTAAATATGAATTTTTCCCTTTCGATATTATGAAGTAGGAGTGGGCAACGGGTTGGGCCAATTTTTATTCAAACCCGACCCCGAATTTACCGGCTATTTCCTAAACTGAACCGGTTTTGAAACATCAAGTTTTATTATTAAATTCGATTTATTTTCTTCTTTTCGATGCTATCATATAATAAAACTTACATGCACACAAGCTTGAAATAAAATTAATGATTATCTACCCCTAAGTATTGCTGGCACCAGCAATAAATCAATTAATGATTATTTAATGGTGAATTTAAGTGTGTAGAGTAGATTTGCATATATTCCTACTCACACAGTTGTCGAAATTTCTGGGTATTAAATTGGTTTTAAAAGCCAATAAATGAATTAATTAGAAGATAATTAATATCAATGTGATATTTTTATCTTTTGTCGTGCGGTAAATAGATATATGTGAATTGGAATAAATCTCAGAATGTATATGTCAACGAAAATAAATACAGAAAAAACCCATTTATAATGAATTGTAATTCTACCATTCTATCATTAGTTGGTAGTGAACAAAAACCTCCATTTTCGATCACCCAACTCTACATTTCTCGTATAATAACATTTATATACCTATTTTGTTGGGAAAAATATCCCACAAAAAAAAAAAAAATTGATTTGATATTCCTTTCTTTTTTAATCGGGTTTTCTGGTACAGTGAATTAGATTGGACTCAATGTTACTAAACGAAGTTAAGGAAAAATCGTAACGAATTTTGTTATTCTGTCCGATTCATTGTATCGAATACTTCGTTCCATCATTCCTATCACTTACCACTTATGATGTTTTTTTCCTTTTTCTTTTTGAGTTAAATAAAAATATAAAAAGGGATCCTAATAGGAAGGCAATCAAGTGAGTTTTGTTGCTAAAAAAAATAAATTATAAAAGAAAAACCCTATTTATATTTTTCCATCTACGTTCTATATTAAATTAAATTATTTTACATCAGCAAAATCGAACGTCAAAGAATGAATTATATAGCCGATATTTCAAACTTGGTAAGAATTGACGTTGGTGATGGCATTGTGCCCCTGTTTGAGCCACATTTTTTGAAAATGAGAATGAAAAATATAGTCGTTATTGGGGCCCACACAAGAGATAGAAAATTTGAATTTAAATGTTGATGTGATGGATAACGGTCATATTTTTCATTTTAGTGAGGAAAAAATATGGCTCAAACGGATATAAATAATAACGAACGAGGGAATGTCATAATATTGGAATTAATGAATTTCAACTAACTTATTAGTTATAATAATAAATGAAAAAAACAATGAGGATGATGTTGGGACCTTTATACAGTTGGTTCATGTCTACTATTTTGTTGCTTTGCTTCCACAGCCACAGACTCAAGAATTAAAAGCCCCACACACCCGACATTGTAGATAGACGAGTTCTCTCCATCTTAATCTATACTGACATACGCACACGCACGCATGCATGGATACATTACATTATAACGTGATCGACAAGTTATTGCCTTGTCTCATCACAACATGGCATTTGGGATGCTGAGACTGCTTCTCTCTCTGTCTTTGAAGGGAACATTGAGGTTTCTATGCCCATAATGCACCTTGGACTTCAAGGTTTACCTAAAACAAGTTAAAATATTATATTTGCACTGTTTAATCGTATTTAATACTGTGTATCAAACATGAAAGAATTTCTTTGTTAATATATAATTGAGTTATGTTTTGTATTGATAGTTACTTCGTGAACAATCAACCCATTGAACCGTAGAAAATGAATAGCTTTGATTTAAACTTGGTTATCCTAAAAGGACCTAATGAGTTTATCAAGTCGCACGTGTTTGTTTGTACTAGTTCATCGACTGATGAGCTATATAGTATAGGACCGTTGAGTAACTTTGATAGACGTTTAAGAATAAATCGATGGTTGTCTTACCTTGATAATTAATGTATTATATCAGGATGGATACTTTACGCGACTCTTACGAGTTCAGAGCTAGAAGATACCGGGGACACGGTGGGGAAGCCTCGGAGAGGTGACCAATTGACAATTCTTTACGAGTTAGTTATTATCGAAATAGATGGTATTAGCAAAAATATATAGAGTTACGATAGTAGAAATGAAAACGAAAAGATGAATAAATTCAAATAAATTATTTATTCTTAAAATGTCAATAATTATTTCCGCAAGTAAATAACATCATGTCAAGTACCACTTTATATAATGATGCCATAGTTGCCTTTCATGGTCCAGAAAAAGTAGAGTATTAATTAGCTCCAAAGCTTAAAAAGTATACAGATATGATTTTTCTTCCAGATTTTGCAATTATGAGTCACATATTCTAGCTGGGTAAGTTTTTTTTTTTTTTTTTTTTTTTTTACACCACGATCGGATTCTCAATTGCTTTTTTAAATAATGGCTCGTTCGGTAGAGATTAAAATTAAAAATATGATCGTTATTGGATCTCACTCGTCTAATAAAAATCAATAATAACGGCTAGTTTTTCAATTTTAATCCCTACCGAACGAGCCTTAAATCATAAAATTGAGCAATTAAAGGTAATATATAGTTTTTGTTTGGTAAATTTATAAATAGTTTATTAATAGGAACAGTAAGAGAAATTGTAGTCAATATGATTAAATGCGTGAATAATAGTTACGAATACATAGTTAAAATTAATGTTTGATTAGAAAGGAAAAAGATGCATATTCATTTAGAAGGGACCTGGATGGACTATGTCAGAAAAGTTGTGGGACCAGAAAACAATGAATTATTGAATAATTTTAGAAGTACAAGATACATGATTGAAAATAATTATTAAGAAAATATTAATAATTTCTACATATCATACGATTCATTAATCAAAAAATGTGGACAAAGAAAAATATACATATTGCACACCATGGTCCCCAATCTATGTTCTAGTAAAAGTTAATCCTCAATCTTTTATTATAGGTAAAGGACTAGTTCTTAATTTGAAATTTATCCAAATTTGTGTTGAATCACCAAGTAATCCTCATTTGTTTAATTTTATGAAGCTACAAGTGTTGCTCCAAAAATATGTTTTCGTGATGTTCGTGTCATACTATTGCACAAATTTTTCCATCATTGCAAATTGATTTTGTTATTATAGTAAAGTATTCAAAATTAACTTGCTATTAGACCAACTTGTTACAAATACTTACAAGGTTTATTCTACTTGTACAAGCCCAAGTGGCATGTACAAGCAGCACTGCTCAAACTTACAATAATTGTCAAAGCCAATTCGTACAGGATCACTCATTCAGAAAAGTTGGAAGCTAGTCAAATTATATGCTTTAAATACTGAAACCAATTAAAATTATTAAAGAACTAGCCGATTTTGATGCCTAAATTTTGTATTTATTTAATTAGCTAACCTCGATTTTATCTCGAATCGATCATTTAGCGCTTGACCCTTTATATTTTCTACATCAATGCTTAGTCCAATATTTAGCCCTTGTTTGACATTTATTTTTTAATCATATTTATCAATTTTTATCAAAATTTACTAAAAAAATGTTTTTTAGACAAACCAAATAGAAGCGTAAAACCTTCCTCAGTATTAAGTCTATAGGTAGAGGATCAATAAGTGCAATTTTCCAAGAAAAGTACTATACGAGAAAGAAAACTGAAAAAGAGGCTTTTGAGTTTTGACCCCAACACCCCCTCCAATTCTGATTCGCCTAAATAGTCCATGAAATGGGGTCCCATCCAATTTTTATATTAATATTGGAAACATCTCTGTCTCTCTCTCCTCCACTTGTTCGTTGTTGTCACAGGTACAAAACCGACAAGAAACAGGTCATGAAAGAGAGAGAGAGAGAGAACTCTCTTTCTTCATCCCTCTTTTTCTCTGCCAAAGGCCCAAAGCTAAGCCCTTCTCATACTTGATTAGGTGCTTTTCTTATACCTGTTCTTTCAAGTTCTGTTCTTTTCCGGTAGTTTATAGGTATGTGGCCTTTTAGGTTTCAAGATTCTCTTTTTGGGTTGTTTATACTCTTTGATTGTGGATCTGTCTTGGGAATTGCATAATTATTGTGGGTTTTGTATCAAGATTTGATTTTTGTACAATTTTACCATTACTCGGTCTCTGATTACCTGTTCTATGAATATATATGAAATTATTGCATGCTACTATGAATCTGCCATCTTTACTTTTTTGGGTGGCCCTTGATTCCTGCATCTACTTTCTTCCCAAATTCTCTTTTTTCAGGTTTTCTGGAAGTGATTTTGATTTTTAGTTCTTTAATATCTTATGTTGAGAAAAGTGTTTGTGTGACGTTGTGTGGTTGACCAGAATTCTCTACTTGTGTATTCTCCCTTCTCTTTTTTGTAGACCACTTTGTTGTTATTTCCTCTCTCTTCTTTTTCACATGAGATGTGATAAAAGGGGCTTTTCGAATATATGGTGAGTTTGGACCTTTTTTTTTCCTCAGAGATTCAACTTTGATTAATTTGTTGCAATTTCCATATATTTGAAAATTCTGATCTATGATAATCTTCATCACTGATTGATTCCACGATTTAGATGTGATTCTGGTATTCACTTAATTTGAATTTTTGCGTCAAATTGCTCAATACAACTTTGGTAGTTCTCGTTTCACTTAATTAGTGAATCTGAATAGTCAAATCAGAAATGCCCTTTGTTATATTGGTTATTGTTTCAATCTTTAACATGTTTGTTATTTGACAGCGTTGATGGTGAATAAACGGTTTGACGTTAATCAAAAAGACATCATGGATCAATATTTTTACGGATTTAATTAAAACCGAAGTGAATTTCTCTCTTTGATGGCCTCAAAAACTGGTGATAGGTTTTCTCAACAAATGCAACAAAAAGGTAATGGTGTTCGGCAAGAAGTCGAGGCAAATGACTGCAAAAATGTGTCTTCAATTGATTCTAAAGTATGTGCAAATATGTTGTCTGGAAAATCTGATTCAAATATCTCTTCGACCTATATTGAGCAAGTGTCAACGGCTGTAGATTCGGAAGTAAATGAGATTAACTCTCAAGAAAGTTCTGTTGATAAAGGAAAGAAAACAAATGAGCACGGGAGCGTGAAAAATAGTTCAGTGTCGGCAAATGTTAGTGACGGTGGTGATCATGCCAATTTTGTCGAGAGCGGAAAGAACAGTACACGTCGAGGAAGCACAGGCAGTGATGTAAGTGACGAGAGCACGTGTAGCAGTTTTAACAGCAGTGTCAGCAAACCCCACAAAGCAAATGATTCGAGATGGGAAGCCATCCAAGCAGTTCGATCCAGAGATGGTGTCTTAGGTTTGACTCATTTCAGACTGCTGAAGAGATTAGGCTGTGGAGATATTGGGAGTGTTTATTTGGCCGAGTTGAGTGGAACGACATGCTACTTCGCCATGAAAGTCATGGACAAAGCATCCCTCGCAGGTCGTAAGAAGCTTCTCCGTGCTCAGACGGAAAGGGAGATATTACAGTCCCTGGATCATCCCTTCCTTCCAAGTCTCTACACCCACTTTGAAACTGACAAGTTTTCATGTCTGGTTATGGAATTCTGCCCTGGAGGAGACCTACACAGTCTTAGACAGAGGCAGCCGGGAAAGTATTTTTCCGAACAAGCAGTAAAGTATGACTTTTTTCCAAACTATATCTAAAGTTTAATAGGAAAATTTCAACGATCCTTTTTTTTTTTAATAATCTGTATTCTTGAAAATATCTGAAATACATACCCAAACTTTCTTTATAAAATCATAGTTGTCAAATTTATACTTCTGGCTTATATATCTCAATATTATTTTTAAGTTTAAAGCATCAAGTGTTTTATAGTGCACCGAAATCAATATTACTACTCCCACCATATTTTTCTGTTAGAATTGTCATCGTCTTCCTCTCTCCAAGTATCAGATGTTATAACCACTTCTCTGCTTCCAGTTCTTATATAAACTCATTTTCTGAACTGAAATCTCTCTTTTATTTTCAAATTTTTGATCTCATGACGCTGCAACTTGGGAGATTAGGGAAATAAGCTGTGATGCATTACTAAAACTTTGTCATTCCATTATTTGAATCTTCGCAAAATTGTCCCTGCCAAGTTTGCAAAATTGTCTTCTATCAATTTCCCCAATTACATATATACAAGCAAACTGTTTCATTGCACATGATATAAATGATCTCAGTACAAAATTATGCCTCTTCTTTCAGTCAAAATTCCAGTTTGCTCAATAATTTTAACTATGTGAAATGTTGTACAGGCTTGTAATATTTTTCTATGTTTCCATATGGTCCGACATCCATATGAAATTCATATCTTAGACATTTAATAAGCTTCTTGAACTATCAGGTCATTGAGGATCCAAGATGTAACAGTCATTTTAGGCATGAAATTGTATTGGTTTGTTCATGTTAAATGAAATAAGGACAAGCCATCCTTGGTTTAATCTCTTACTGTAAAATCTAATTTGTGCTTCAGGAAATAATTTTTTTTGTAGAAATAGGGACAACATATCAATTATTAATAATACCTTAATATTAGAAGAGAACTAGATATAATGCCATCTTGTGGTCATCTTTGATCTAATGAGTACCTTTCATCTGAAATTTTTGTTATTAACATAGAAGTCTATCGTGGATCGAATGCACTTGACATTTCTTATTTTCATTTTCTTGGTGGCAGATTCTATGTGGCAGAAGTCCTGCTAGCTCTGGAATATTTACACATGCTTGGGATTGTATATCGTGACCTTAAGCCAGAAAACGTCCTAGTGAGGGAAGATGGACATATAATGCTCTCAGATTTCGATCTTTCACTTCGTTGTATTGTCAGCCCAACATTGGTCAAGATCTCATCATTGGAATCCGAGACCCTGCGTAAAAATTCTGTCTATTGCATCCAGCCTGCCTGCATTCAACCTGCCTGCATTCAGCCATCGTGTGTGGTTCCAACATCATGCTTCTCTCCTCGTCTCTTTTCAAGAAAATCCAAAAAGGATTCGAAGCCCAAAAATGAAATTGGAAACCAAGTTAGCCCATTACCTGAGCTGATGGCTGAACCAACCAATGCTCGGTCAATGTCATTCGTGGGAACTCATGAATACCTGGCACCTGAAATCATCAAAGGTGAAGGTCATGGAAGTGCAGTGGATTGGTGGACTTTTGGGATTTTTCTATATGAACTTTTGTTTGGCAAAACTCCGTTTAAAGGATCTGGCAATCGAGCCACATTGTTTAATGTTGTTGGACAACCTCTCAGATTTCCAGAATCACCCATTGTTAGTTTTGCCGCCAGAGATTTGATCAGGGGTTTGCTTGTGAAAGAACCACAACACAGATTAGCTTATAAAAGAGGTGCAACTGAGATTAAGCAGCACCCTTTCTTTGAGGGAGTTAATTGGGCATTGATACGTTGTGCTACCCCTCCTGAGATTCCAAAACCTGTCGAGTTTGAACAGTTACCTGTTCCAGCAGCAATAAAAAACGAGAAAACTGCTCTTCCCGTAGCCAGTCCAGATAAAAAAAGTGACAAATATCTAGAGTTCGATTTCTTCTAGGTAATAATGGTGTTATTTGAATCTTTCTGGGTTGTGCTCCGTCTACTATTATTCTGTACCTTCTTCTTTTAGCAGCGTGAAGGTCAGAAAATTGTGACCAGGCTTTTTGCTGCCTGTAAGAGTCAATAAGCCTATCTATGAATGCTTGGAAGGGGTCTCGGGGAGGTCCTTGGTTACAATACTATCTCTTTGTTTGATTAAATAGAACTTTTCCGTTCATGGAAGTTTCAGAAATACGGAATTCAAACACATGAAACAAGTTTGTGATATTAGTAGGTTCATTTGCATTGCATTTGGCCACCGGATGAACTTCACTATTAGGAGTGTTTTGTACAATTTCTTGGAAGATATTCTTGAATTTAAGACATTTGTAGGGCCTAAGATTAGATGCACCCCTCAAGTTGGTAGCCTCTCTATCTGTATTCTGGTGTATATGTATGTGCTGACGCTAAAACCAGTCATGTCGTCATTTGTTGTACTTTTGGTTTAAACCGAAAAGGATAATCCAAGCATTTTATGTTTTCTAAAAATCTATGTTGTCCCATTTCAAGTTGATTCTTTTTTCATTCTCTTTTGTTGTGGAGAAATCCTCTGAATGTCGTATAGTTGTTGACATTGTGTTGCATCTTAGATATGTGAACTGAATTGCGTGGCGGAAAAGGAATTCATGTATTAATCTTAAATATATTGAGAACTAATAGTTTGTTGTTTAATACGTGTGCGGTACGGGGAAGAAATTTACACAGATCACAAACGTGAAGAAAGAATACAAGGAAAACGATTCGTGGAGATGGTCATTGTAGGTTGCTGGTCTTCGCATACAGAAAGTATAGTTGCGTTTATCATTTGAGATTAACCTTAACAATAAGTTCTGAAAATCAGGACATAAAAATTAATATTAAAACATTCTTTTATCAAACCCAACAATATCTTAAATCTCTAAATCGTCACTTTCTATCCAAAGAGAATAAAAAGAAAAGTAATTTAAGAGGAGAGTTAAACACAAGGAAGGAAAACCCACAAAATTTGCCTCAAACTCTGTACAGTCTTATCATAAACATCTCGATTAAGCATGTTTCACAAGCTGGACTAAACGACACGGGCCGATATTACAAAAAATAGAATTTATGTTTTGTACACAATAAGTTCTGACATTTCTTTTTTCCACATGGAAACAAACATAACATACTAGATTCAAAACCCTGCAATCGCAGCCAAACTATTCTTTTCTCGAACGGAGGAATTGCAAACTATTCTTTAGTCGACTATAAAAAAATCTTTGGCAGCAGATAAAGCTCTTCAATATCAATCAGCAAATGAGCCTGAAGGTGAGATTAATTCTTACCGCTGCTGCTTTAACACGTTTAGGCACTGAGTGGACCCAATCCCTTTGGGTGTAGCCTCGCATTACCAGAAGCGAGCCATGCTTTAACACGAATGAGCGTTGGTCTGAATCATTATTTTTCTTTGTCCGCTTGCTGGGAGGATCACCCCCATTTTCTTTAGCTGGCATAAAAGCGAAAAAAAATAAAAAAATGAACATTATAATATAAACAGATTTATGTCATTGCAACTGAAATTGTTCCTAAATCCAGTCATGGGCACTACATCTTTGTAACCAAGCAACTTTTTTTCATTTAAAAAGTAAGAAAAAAGGTAATATATCCTAACTTGTTTGGGAGCAAACGAACGTGCTCATAGTCAAACCAAAAGGATAAGTTGGTTGATCATACCGTGAACTGTTGTTTTACTGGGTTTCTTCTTTAAGAAGAAATCACGTTCACATCCAAATGAAACCGAAGCAATTTCTGGAGTCGGTCCATAAAGTTTCTCATCATCAGCATGCCAACCAACATGGTCGTTGCCTCCTTTATACCTATTTAACAGTAAGCTATTGAACTTACTTCCGGGAAGCGCTTTATGAACCTACAAAGCAACATTTATATGGTACTGTTAGAGTTAAACGTCCCAAACCTTCACATAACCTAAGATTTGATGCATGTAAAATTACAAGAAAGCCACCTCACCAAATCCAAGATCTCCTTAAGTGGAGGAAATTCATCCCAAGAATATGCATGAGGCTGATACCCACTATAAACTAGGTCCGGAAATCCTTCACTTGCAACATAACACGTATCTCTGGGCTGTACAAAGGAATTTATAGGAAATTAACAATCTGTTCTTCACAGAAGCAATATCAAAGATAACAAAATCGGGATAAAACACTAATTTGATATCAGAAAGGATAACATGACTAATTTTATTTATTTAATTTAAGCTGAATAGCTTGGAGCTTAGTCTAAGATGCTTTAGGCTACTAAATATAACATCTTAATATTTTATAATTGCTTACCGTGGCTTATATGAAACTAAAATAACCTATTAGCTTTAAGCAAAAACTAAGCTTCACAATATGTTCCCCTAAGTTTTCCCCTTCGCAACACATTTCACCTGATCCTATGACCATTTCTCTTCCTTTGCCAATTTCACGTTCCCTCATCCTCACGCCTGCAGTCGGTTCCCTTTCCATTACACTTTGTTGTGAGAGAATAAAGAACAATTCTTTTACAATATCACTGATTACATAGCGAAGGTAAGGGACTGGCGCTGACGCTGATCCATTCTTCAAAGTTGCATTAGAAGCATAGAATTCATATTTAATTTTCTTAAGAATACATACATATGTAACCCCATGTGGCATCCGTTCACCCAAAACTTTATTTTCTTATATTTATCATTATTCATAAAATGATTCCAATGGTATTTTTTCATATCAAACAGAGAAATTAAAGTTCTTCAAAGGGAGAGTGCCATTATCAGTATTATCTTTTAGAGGGATATAGTGCTAAATATTCCAAGTAAAACACAAATCTGTTCCACAATATTCTAACAAAAAATCATCAATTAAATTTATTTGTTAATTAATCATTCGATAAACACCCCTGAATATTTTTCTAGTTTTATTATACATTACACGGCGCACATTATTTTCTTCAAAAATTAACCAACAAATCCACTCAGACATAAATCGTCAAGAAATTTACTGAAAACAGTAAATAGGAGAACTATACAAATATAATAGGAAAAACTTTGCGAGAATATATACAAGTACACTGTAGAGAAAGAAAAACGGGAGAGCAGGACCTGGATACAGGAGCGTCCGAAGACACGGACTGTGGGTCGGGTCCAAGGGATGTTCTTATCAAGGTAATGGAAATAATCCCAGGAATTTTGGTAAGACAGGAATTTTGGCGTGTACAGAACTTGGCTTCCATTTCCTAAATCTATCATTGTCATTCCATTTGTTTTCTCTAAGGTTGATTCTTCCGGGTCTGGGTTCGGATCCGGAGCCGAATGGTTAGTCGGTTCACGTTCTGTTGTTTTCAGCTTCAACATGCGCTTAATCATTTTGGGGTGCGAGTGAGAGAGAAGTGGAAAGAAAAGATTTAAAGGGTCTTAATAATTCTAATTTATAATTGTTACCGGGTTTGGACTATGGTCCCCAACCTTTTTACAAATGCCATTATAGATCCGCAACCTTTAAATCTACGACTTCCACTTGATCAAAATCGGCATCACGAATGACTAAATACTAATAGTAACTAACTTTCACATGACTTAAAATGGAAAAAAAAAAAAAAAAAAAAAACCTTCCAAATCTCTTTTAACATTTCTCTTCAATTCAACTCAAAGTCATGTTCCAATTAAAGTTCACATTAACAGTTCAATCGAGACCAAGAACTCAAAATCTCATTTTTTAAGGTTGGAAGACTCATAATCACCACGCTAATTCGCCGATGTATATATTCATAAAATTCCAAGAATGACGTGAGCAAATTTGATCAGTGCTTATCGACCCCTAGAGAATATATTTGAAAAGTAAACTGTACACTACAGCAAGGTTAGGAAAGAAGTTAGAATTTCGTTCATTGAAGCTAAACACAATTCCTAGTTATTGCAAGAACCATAACACTTTCAAGAAACATTAAAATGCTGTTGAAACCCAAAGCGACAGTAAAACAATATGCACTTACATGACCTTGACCAAAATACAAAATACAAAAGAGAAATCTAAGTTATAACAATGACCCAAGATACAGTAGATACAGTAGAATGTGTGACGTATTGTAACTTTACATGTAACCTAAGAAACAAAACATTTACTCAATTGCTCCCAATTAGCACTGCCCATGTCCTCATCTTTGTATCCTCCATGCTACTACATCTCTACCGTGTCCTATAATTTACTGAACTCTGAAGGGAAACATTACATCTATTCAACAGGGTCAGCTAGGGTTCCCAAGGGATACAATTTTACCCTAATCAACTGACTTTATCAAGAAAGATTACTCTATGTTGTCATCTAATGTCAGCTTCTCAGTACTGCACCAATTTGGATCTTTGCATTGTGAACACCAAGTGTGTTGCAGTTAAAATTTACACCCTATGGCTTCATTGCACAAGTATTTGCCTTTAAACTTATTTCCCTACTCGGTGCTTCCATGTGCTCTGCAATAAACAAAAACATCATGAGTATGCAGAAATCACTTGTATCAACAATGAATATAAATAGTATGAAGTGCAAGGCCAGTGTGAGTACAAGAGGCTCATCATCAGAAAACTCCGCAAGGAGAAAATCAGAAGGTGGAGTCCCCCTTCCAGGTCTATTTGACACATGTGGATGACTATTAATGTCATCAAATTGACTGCCTCGAGAATCTGATTCTACCATTTCTTCTTCTTTGGGTTCTGCAGCATTACTTGAGACATCCTCAGGATCTTCCATTTGTTTCTCCTCTGAAACTGACCCCTCGTCTTTGTCAGAATGCTCTTCATCAGCTGAACTCTTTTCAAATATTTCATTTGGTTCCTCTGAATTGTCAAGAGAAGAGTTAACAGAACACCTATCTATACTGCTCTTGGTAAGAAAAAGTGTAAATAGAAAAGACAAATTAGAAGCACTTTTCAAATTTAAAGCAACTTCCAACCTCGGAGATCTTGAGCTGGAAATTTCACAGCTATTCGCAACAAATGATTTACACTTCGAGGTAACAGAACATGAGATTTCATTATACGTTTTGGAAATCAGTGAGTATTTGGAGATTTCAGCTTAAAATTACCGGCTTCAGTTAACGGTTTAAATGTTTACTGTCTCGACAATAATCTCACTACAAAATAAAATGTAAAATATCACAACATAACAAATTGACTAATTAAATCTTTCATGGAGAATCTTGTTTCCAAATGATTACGTCCCAAGCCAAGTTTGAAATCTAGTTTGTATTTATACAAGTAAATACGAACAAGTGGTGTATGGTTCACTTGGCAAGTAAACTTAACCTCTGGGTTTTGCTGTAATGTCAAGCTGAATAGTTTATGAAATGGATATTACAAAACTATACATTCTGTCAAAAAATGTATGGCCAATTTAAAGAATGGCAAAATGTAGTTATAGAGGAGAAAAAAAAAAAATGATCAGGAAATCCCACGTGCTCAAAATTCCTTTGAATTACCATCTTTTGATTTTAACATCAGAAAGCAGTACATATCACTAGAATGTCAAGGAGATTGAATAAGATTCCGAAAATCGTCGAAGATTGAATAAGATTCCGAAGATCATCAAAGATTACGATTATATTATTATAATTGTATTAAATATAGATAGATTGTTTTTACCATTAATCAATATTGTAATTGATTGCTTCCATATTTAGTTGTTATTTTAGTCCTACTTAATGAGAGAATCTCTCACAAAGAGGGACATCGAGTATTTTATTGAGTATATTTGACATGGTATCAGAGCTAGTTCTTTAGAATTTTCTCTGTTTTCTTGGTTAGGTTTTCTCAAGGCGGGAGGATCTTTTTTGCTCCTCTCGTCTCGTCTTCGTCAAATCAGTTGTTTCCTTTTCTTCTGTTCACGTCCCTTTTAACGTATTGAGAAAGTAATTCAAAATTAGCCTTCTTTTTTATTCTGCAAATTTACCGAACAAAAAAAAAATCTGTTTTTGAGTTTTTCTAGTGTAGGTTGTTTTGTGGGATTTCTTCCACCTGCAGTGTCTAGAGTTTTGGTCGGTGTTTTGGCGTTAGAGCTTTTGTTGGAATACGAATTATGCGTTCGACTAAGTTCTCCCGACAGATAGAGCTCACTGTGTATGTCGGCACACTTCGTGAATTTCTTTTGGAAATTCTTAGAGTATAAGTTCTCGTAGTATTTTTGGAGTGTTCTAGTAGTATCTCGTAATATCTTTAGAGTGTTCTTGAAGTAGCGTTGGAGTTGTTCTTTGTTGTTTTCGCATTATTTGCTGTTCTTGGTCTTTCGTCATCACTAATTTTTGTAGTTGGTTGCTCTGATTTGGATTTCTTCTTAGTGGGCACAAATATTGTCACCGTCATCAGTTCATAATTGCAAATTAATGTTTTTACCAGCATCAATTTGAGGGGGGATGTCAAGGAGATTGAATAAGATTTCGAAAATCGTCGAAGATTGAATAAGATTCCGAAGATCATCGAAGATTACGATTATATTATTATAATTGTATTAGATATAGATAGATTGTTTTTACTATTAATTAATATTGTAATTGATTGCTTTCCTATTTAGTTGTTATTTTAGTCCTACTTAATGAAAGAATTTCTCACAAATAGGGACATCAAGTCTTTTATTGAATATATTTGACATAGAATTCTTAATTCAAAAGAAAAAAAATTGTAAAAATAAAATCTTTCACCTGATTCCACGTAATCAAGACTGGACTTTGTGGAAGATTCAGGTTGTGTAACAACTGGGCTTCCCCCCCTCTGGGCAGAGGATTTACTCTTCAATACACCCTTGCGTATCTGCTCCACTTTCTCTTTTGCAGATAGTTTCCTTCTTGTTTGAGATGGAGGGGATCTGCCAGTCAATGCTGTACATAAGCTGATGATGAACCAAAAACAAAATTATTTCAAGCTTGATTGGATCGCAACAGCTGACTTACACTGTAGACATTTTTTTATCTTCTCTAGAGCTTCCTGTGGACTTTCGTTTATTCCCAGATGATCTGCAAAGTTAATGAAAAGATAAATTTCCCACACAGCTTTCTATGCTAATGCAACAGGCGTGTGAAGAGAAATAAACAATTAAGCAAATGAACTTTACATAGAATACATGTGATGATAATAAATCGCTTTTCTACAACTATGGACACGACCATGATTTGAGAAGAGCAGTTTTCTATGTACTGCTTCTGTTTGGGATTCATTTTCTTCTCGTTAAATTCTACTTTTCAAAATCGAATATTAATTTTAAAAATACATTCCATATGACCCATAAGTACTATCCACTTAATGACCACTCTTTTTTGTTTTTTTGAAAACTAGAATCATCCGAGCCATAGAATATCTCAATTCTGACATAAGGTACTTGATTGAATGAACTTAATGAAAAAGGGATATGATAAATAATTGGAGAAATAAATAGGCTTTTTGAGGTTTTAGCAGCAAAAAATGAAAACCAAACAGAGGCAACAACTAATCAAGCATTTGACTACACCTTTATCCATCAAGCCAGAATTTTAGCCCCCTATTTGGGCTCCATTAAAATGAGATTTGGGGGAAAATGTGTTTTGGAATAGTGATTATTTGGAGAATGTGCGGTTAAAAATAAAAAAGAGTTTTGAGTTTACGTGTAATATTATTTTATAAGAGAGTGGTTGAAAATGAATTCTTGGAAAAATGCATTTTTTGAGAAAATGAATCCCAAACAGGGGCATAATGTGCAAGGAAAATGAGCTCCCAATTAGATTTGTTCAGCTACATCAGGGGGCCTCAGCAAATCATAAAATATGCCCTACTATATGTAGCTTGGGGCATTATATGACGGCAGCACTTACACTCCTTTAGGATGGGAACCCTTCAACGTATTTGACCACTGCAAATGGTGTTGAAAACCTTGTTAGATCTTAAGCCACAATATTTACTCTAATGACAAACCAGGAAATAGTACACTTTCAATGGAAAAATAATTGAAAAATTAGACCTTCACAGCTTTTACAGCTTTTTGGCCATGGTCAACAAGCTCCCAGCGCTCCTTGTCTAATCGTAGAACTTCCACATCCCCATCATCATACAATATCTTTGCAACAAATTAATTAGTAAAATTTACAACACTGAACAATGAGAAAGCTATCTAGGATAAAATTGGCAAACAATTTACTATAGTACTATGATGGAAAATGACCCAGAAAATTGCAGCTTACCACGTGCTTAACTTCCACATCCCCATCATACAATATCTTTGCAAACGAATTAATTAGAAAAATTTACAACACAGTGAACAATGAGAAAGCTGTCTAGGATTTAAAATTGGCAAACAATTTACTATAGTACTATGATGGAAAATGAGCCAGCAAATTGCAGCTTACCACGTGCTTCTTTTTCTGGGAATCAAAAGACTTCACAACACCTGCGTAGAACCTGTAAAGTTTGAGAGTTTACGAGATCTTAAAGCAGCATACTCAGCATAGAAAGAGAGAGCATATGATAAATAAAATCCTTATTTGTAGTCGGTAAAATTGTAGGTTATCAATGTTAAAATGCAGGATCAGTATCGATAATGGATAGATAGACAGACAGACTTTTTGGATAGAGAGTTCTTTAGGAGGCGATCTTGTAAGGTGAAGGTCAACAACGTATCACACCGAGGGAAGTCTTTTACTGAAGGTCCAGTGAAGCATAATTACTGAAGTTAGAAAGATCTCCTTAACATTTGTAGCCCCATTAGAAAGAAAATGTAACAAAAAAAGAAAGAGACAAATTAGGGACTTTGGTCATTTTACATTGATATTACACCTTTCTTGGATCCAAAATTTCAAAGAATGGGCTTAGTGGGAGTAATTTTTGAGAAATATTCAAAAGCATACTGGTACGAAGAATGATTTGATGCTCAAAGAAATTACATCCAATATCTGAAACTCCTAATCAATCACTCACTTTTTATCTGATGGCCACCAAACTTTTATTATGCAACCAATCAAGTCCGCCATGGAACTTCCATTGTCCCTCAATGTGCTCTAGAGAACAAAGGGAACTAGCATCAAAACTGAGTCATATTCAAGAAAATAGAACTTGCGAGGAAAAATAATGCATCTAATCATTGATCAATAAGTAGTAGTAACAACAACAACAACAATAAAGCTTATGACAGTTATTGCATTATGAGATAACGTGAGATTTAGACATTGTGAAAGCAAGTCAATTGAATCTCAATTTTTCATTACAAGATAATGTAGTTTTCAAAATGCATACATGTTACCATGTACTCCTATAAACATGTTTAATAAGCATGCATAACTATACAGTATACACAAGCAAATTTATGAAAAGCCAAAAATGAGAAACAGTTTGAGTAGCGTAATTTAGCATTTAAGTCTATATTATTAAGAATTAAAGTTCAAATGAAATTACATAAAGAGATAGGATAAGCTGACCTTAGCCAACTCAGCAACATTTTTCTGTTTTCTCTTTTTCGTAGCTCCCAACTTGGGATTACCGATTGAACGTTTGCTATCAGCTCCCATCACTTTCTTCTTCTGCGGCATTGGAAGAGAAATAAAAAAAGACGCATATAATCATCAATAGAACTTCTTATGTGGCTATCAAATTTATATATGGAATCATTTACCTTAACATCATGGTTGGAACGATGATGTGCCTCACCATGATCACTATCAGAGAGTTTCCTTTTCTGATTTGCGGAGCCAGATTTCTTCCTAATGCATGAGACCAACAAGTCTGACTCTGCAGGTTCAGTAATATTTTCTTGAATAAATTCATCTTCTGAACCAATTTGAAATTCATCATTCATTTCAGTAAAATCAACTGTGAGTGCCTCCTGAATTTCATCATCAACTGGCATTGTATTACTCTTTGAAGTAACCTTAGATGCAGAGAACGTTTGACCCTGAGCAGATGATGATCTCCTCCGTTTTGGTAAGGGAACACCTGTTGATTCACTACAGACCTTTTTCCTCTTCTGAGCCTTACTATCACTTCTATATTTTTTATTATCATATTCGTGGCCATTGCTTGATTCAAACTTTCTGGTTATGCCTAAACTATCTGAACTTGTTTCCTTCACCATTTTCAAAATATCAACATCATTTTCATTTTTCACTCCAGCCAGTGCAGACTCATTCTTTGCCTCTTTTCTTGTCTTTGCTCCCTTAGCTTTTAGTTGTTTCATCATTTTACTCAAAGGCATCTCACTGCCCTCCGTTTCACTGTCTATGCCCCCATCGTCCACAGCTTCTGAAACCTGAAGTCGATAAAGTGCCAGTTGAATTAAATTAGTCAAGAAGTACAAGTTGGAACACCAATTTTCCATTATGTGGAAGTGCTTTTCCAAATCTTACAGTTCCATTAGCTTCCAGCTTGACTAACTCGAAGTGGGCCAAGATACTGTCATCTGCCAACCATGTATTCCCTTCATCCACCTAGAAGAAATATAAAAATGTATGCAACATGCATAGAAACCGCAAATAGGGAGATGGTCAAGAGGCTATAATTGTATTTAGAACAAAAAACTTCAGAAACGATACCAATATGCTCAATCGCCCAATGAAATCACAATATCATATATATATTGTTAAAATTGGCATGTTTAATGAATGAAATCAAATAATTGTAACTTGATAGTTGATACTTTAACAATGAGTTTACAAAAATAAAAAGGAGGTGCAAACAAAAGCTTTTAAAATACTAAGGTCGCTAGAGAAGCAAAACAATGATGCAGTGTGTGCTATGTTTTCAATGAACCAAAAGTATTCAGTTGAGTGAACTCAAGAGAGGCATGGAGGTAGACTCAAAAGGATCCATCAAAAGAAGTAACATCAATCAGCCACTTGCATCTGCACAACAAACATCAGACCTAACCATGTATAAGAGGAGCAGACAACTCTTCCTCTTGCTAGGTATTCACTCTAGAAAATATAATAATGGAGTTTGACGATACATACCAGCGGCTCATTTCCTTCTCTATTCTCATGTGGTTTGTATAGCACTGGAGGTAGGTTCACTGGCGCATTTAAGTCTTGAAGATCATCTTTTTGGGGGGCTAATCGCTTAATTATTGATAGACCAAGGTCGCACAGAGCATATGAGTTCTGAAAAGATTGAATAGCAGTAGAACGACATTAATGACATTACTGTTTAATTTTGACGGTCCTATTCAAATGACCGATAATTAAATTATTCCAGGGAACCCATTTTGGGTCCCTTTTTATCTGAGTTATGAAGGGTAGGAGAAATGTCCTGTGTTGTTAACATAAAGAAATTCTTTGACAATATATGGCTAAAGGGAGAAAATATAAACCTAATAGCATTCAGTACCCAACCTTAGACTTAGTTGCATCAAAAGCATCTTCTGAGCGCTTGATATATAGAAATATTGACTTCATTAAAGAAATACTCTCTCTGTCTCTGTCAATGCTGACATCAGATTTGCTGTCTTCACCTCCATGCAATAGCATAGACAGGAATAAATACAATTGCCTGAAAATATTCAAGACAAACTTAATCCACAACCAAGTAGCATTATAAAAAAATCTTTTAAGATTTATTTAAATGGTCCAACGTAAGGGTTACAAGAGAACTTGATTTTAAACTGACAGACCCACCACTCCATACAGCGCAGTTTAAGAAATCTTAACGAGCTTTCCGTGCATTCAGAACTGCAATTTCATTGTCCAGTGTACAGGTTCAAGAAAATTTGATTTTCAATGGACAGACCGACAACTTCATGCAGAACAGTTTAAAAAAACTCTTGCCCACATTTTCCATGCCACCCAACTATTTTATAAGATTGTTTTTACACGCACATATACATCAACAGAGATTGCTCTCTTAAACAAACTATATATGTTCATAGATTAATGTAATACTGACTAGATCTCCAATAGTTCTTAAACAACTTTTCACCATCTAGATTCCATGAGAATGCTGTTTTATACTGTGCTAGAATTAGTCAATACAAAAATATAAATAGAAAAAAAAAAAAAAAAAACTATACTTTCAGCTTAACGTAGAAGAATCATCAATAAACTCACTACATCTTAATACAAAGATAATCGTGAAAATTTCAACTTTTTATGGGTTGCTGTTCATAATTTAACTGGAATCAAGTATTCTCAAATCCCAAACATTACTTCTTCAGATGAGCTCGAAATGTATCTTTTTCAAATTCAAACAATGGATCTGAATAGGAGAAGTACAACACTTAGGACATGAACTTCTCAAATGTATTTCTTTTTCAGGTACAACAAAGAGGGAAAAAAGAGATTTCAGAGGCTGCTTGCAGTTTTTGAGTCTCCAGCCTTATGAAGCATGGATAAGGACATAGGACAAGGACACTACATGACAGGAACAGGCCAACAACTTGTTTTAAAAAGAAAAACAAACACATCAAGGACAAGGACAACTAAAATTCTTCAAAATTATATTTTATGCATTTCTATTTTTTTTTATTCTTTTTCAATTTTCAATAAAATGATTTTTTTTTTCTTTTCTAGCTTTGATTCTAAATTTTTCTGGGGAAATCTTTTGAAATAAAGGAGTGGCTATTAGTTGAACTGAGATGGTTTTGGGTTATATATTATTAGTTACCATATCCCTCGGATTTCAAAAGAAACAAAAAATATATATAGGACAAGCCACACGAGCCAAGGCATGTCAGAAAATGAGGAAACTGGCAATGTCAGAAATGTGTCCCAGAGTCTCCTATGAGGGTGGTGTTCAATATATGCAGACACCGACACTCCACCCTAGGAGGGGTGTCCATGCTTCACATACTAGCTCCATGTGAATCCAAATCATCAAGGATATTGAATTTTGACATGGAATACCTGTAAATAGCCTCATATTCTCTGATATCTTTGCATTCATCAACATTAGGACACACCGAATGATGAGCAAGAGCATGGACCACATATATGAGGAGATACTCTGGATAGAGTGGTGGAGAATTTGCTCCACTTTGTGTAGAAACTTGGCGTGCTCTCCCTTGCCGACAAACCTGGATTACATCATTCATATTGCGTTTGTTCTGCCAAATATATTGGGAAAGAAGACTCATGACATGATCTCATATATGAACTTGTTGAATCTTTCACTGTTACTCAAGACCAACAGATAAATACATGTATACTCAGCACGTCATATACCTCTTCGAAATCAGGCTGCTGAGACCAAATGTCAAGTAGGAAGATGCAAGCATACTTTGGGTCTAAAGTCCGTTCCTTAACATATTGATAAACCTTAGCGTGTAATAGTTTCTTCACCTCAGGAAAATTAGCCTGGACACACCAAGAGTTTGAAGTACCAAAAAAATAAATGTTGCTCAGCAAACTGTTTTGTTGTAAAAGCTATGAGGAAATGTATTCCATGAATAATCAAATTCTTTCATTCAAATAAATTCTACCTCTGAAGTTTTCAAGGTAAGATAAAAGATGTCAACGGGAATTTTATGCTCCCAGTGCTTTGATAGACGAAGAACAGATTTCGCTGCTGCAAGCTTCAAATGAGCCTTATTCACTAAACTGTAACACGGAAAAAGAAATCCATATATGATAAAGAGCAGTACCCAGGCAAGCCAATAATGATATTGCACTACAGTTACCTGTACAGAACTTTCTAAAACCACATAGCCTACATTACCTGGATTTGATATCTCTTGAGATCTCTCCAAAAGCGAGAATGTTCTTGAGGATTTCCATGAGGTCATCAATTCCTGAACGAAGATGTGCATCTTTGAGGGGTAAATAGCTCTTGACCAATGTTTTCAGCCCAAAAATCTGCAGAAATAATTCAATTATTAATCCAGTGCATAAAGGTTTCCCATGAGTGGCTCCATCTAAAATAATTAATGGAAAATTATTCCAGTGCAAACACCTTCAATGAGCAAAGTTCGCTTCTATCATCCCAACATCCATTTGCTTCATCTCCGGACATCTGAAATTTAAGCACGTTTCGAATGAAACAGTTTAAACAAGAGAAAAGGAAAACAGGCCACACAAGTCCAGAGAATCACAAAAGGCATACATGACTGCACTCCAGTATGTTTTTCTTTATGAACTGTTGAACCACACTTTCTTTTGTTTCAAATACTGGCATGGCAATTGATGCTATACTCCCAAGAGATTGTAGTACAGAAGGCAAATGTGACTTCTCCTCAAGCAAATCAACAAGCCTCTGTCCATTTCAAACTCAAAAGTAGATAACAACTCTCGTCAGCATGTTAAGAAAACAACAGAAATATATCATAAGAGCATAGGATGAGAGTAAGAAATAATTCCAAATTTAGTAATCAGAAACCTTGTATAGAACAGATAGTGACATGAGTCCATCATCTTTTGTTATTGATGCCAGGGCATGAACTGCATACTTTGCCTGCCTTCGGTTGCCCTCAATGCATTTTCGCTCGAGTATAAGGTTTAAGGATCTGCAGATACAAGAATGGCATTTCAAAAAATAAAAAGAGCAAAATATTTGGTCTATGAATCAGAAGTTTTTTTTCAAACCTTGATGAAACACCCAGATGTTCTCGGATGGTTCCCCCAGCTATTGCAAGAATATGCAAAACACCTTCCCTAATTATTTCATTGTCATCATCAAGAAGATGAATCAGATCTTCAATTCCACCAAGCAATGAAGGACTGAAACGTGCAAGAATCTGAAATATTCATCATGTGAAATATGAAAAAGAAGGAAGTTAGCATTTCAAGAAATTGTCAAGAGCACTAAGATTGAAATATCAATCTAAAGCAGTTTCCCTACGAGGTTAAAAACAATTCAACAAAACAAAAGTTCTTTACTTTTTCCATTGACATTCTGATGGTGATGCATGAATAGATCCATCATAAATCAAGCTTAGAACTGTTGAGCTCGAAATTATATTGCAAACAGTGGAATCAATTAATTTTCATTTGTTAGACCGAACATGATAAATTATTCAGCTCATTAATTATGCTTAAAATATTGTTAAGATTGGAAAAGAATTAGTTTATTTGTTCTTTGTGATGCGTGAACATTAGGAAGGCAAAAGTACATGAATTCAAGCCAACAAATGGTGCTTTAGCATTCAAGAACAGCATGCCTATGTCATAAAGTCCTATCAAACGAGCGCGTGCATGTTTACAGCAGTAGAGATCTTAAACACAACACATGCAATACATTTAGAGAAACTGGGTTGAGTTTCATTTGCCCCACTTTTGGCTCCTGGGCTTATCAGTACGAAATAAGTCTGAATTCAATGTGTATGAGGTCAATGTTTTCCTCCCAAATGAATCAAGGAAAGTAAACAGTTCAAGATGATGTTACACCATTGATCGTCAAGAATTATGATAGATAAAATATAAATGAGTGGGGGTGTGTTACCACGAGTATAGTCATGCAAGACAAAAGTAACTGGGTATTTCCAGTGGATTTCTGTATGCCAGCTTCTAGAAGGATTTCTTTAACATGCTCCTTGTTGAAAAGTAGATACGAGCATTTCAAAGAGAGAACATTCAAGAACTCATAGAGTTGGTGCTTCTCGCCAAGGATACATAACAAATCACTCTGTAGGAGGATCAAGGTATATGAGATATCGTCTCATGTAATTTTGCCAGTATTTTAAACTTAGATTCGTCAACAAAAACTCAAAAGAAGAGAAAGAATGCCGAAAGAATCCAACGTCAGTCTAATGTCTTACCCGTGAACTAGAAGCTTGAAGAGAGCTGTTGTTTGGGTCAAGAAGACTTGCCAATAATTTCCAAATGTTAGAATCTTTTAACTGATCAAGAATATGAAAGGTCTCCTCTGCCCTTGCCGGATCAGTAAAACAACGAGACATAACACGAAAGCCGAATAATACTTTCTTTCGGAGCTCAGTAACATCACCTTCCTGCATTTGGGTAAGAATGTACCCTTTCATAAAAAGTCTCCTTAATTCCCCCCCTCCCCCGGCATTATACTTAGAAATCAAAGTTCATGATTGTGAACCTGGGACAACTGTCTGAAGGAAAGGTACTTCTGCATCTCTTGCTGTAATCTGCAATATGATGGAAAATCCCTTGGGATCACACTGTGATGTATAGTGTGTATATTGAATGCAAACTGAAGTTGTTCAAAGAACCAGATAAGAACTTTTAAAGTCAGAATAAGAGTTCAAAACAAACCTTTGCTTCTGTTCTAGTATCTTCTCAAGAGCCTTAACCTCCACTTTGTCAAATCCAGATAAAACCCTTATCCAGCCTGTCACCTTATCTTTGACTGAATAATCACTTGGAAACAATGATAAACATAGAATGGGTTCAATTGTGTCTGATCTGCAGGGAAAGAACCAGGCTCCAATATAGTATCAATGTTAGTGTCTGTTGAAATATTACATCTTTTTGGACTTGACATAGTAAACTGCCTTTTCCAAGAGCTAGTCATCTAGTTGGGATTTGTTTAATGACGTTAATTATATTTATCCAAAAAAATTCCATCCTTAAGCAACAAATTAAATCACTCAATAAAAAAATAAGTTACCTGAAATCTTTATCATAAAAACATCTTAAAATCTTCCCAACAATCCAATCATATTCATCATTCTCTGTTGATACAGGGGAGCGGTTCAAGCAATAAACTCGGAATATATCAGCTAGCCTGTCCATTGTGTACCTTTTAACAAGAAACTGGATGTATGCAGAAGAGATTATCAGAATCTGAGCAAGGCATGTGGCAGATATAAAATGACAAAGCAAGCACAGACAGTTCGTGCATACAGATTTATCTCGAAGGCGTTCCGCAACCAGCTTGATAGTTCCAACAGGAACGGATGTTAGGGAATGGCATGCCACATCACAAACCACAGAGACGACTTGTTTACGGACATTTTCATCATAGTCCAGCAGTCGGTCACAAAGTGCAGCTAGAATGCAAACCATGTCAGGTTAAAGACATGAGGAGTGTCTACTAGATAACTATTTAAAAGTCTTACAGATAATTTGCTGAGACTCAGCCCTAACAGGATTAGCCAGCAGACAACTTTTGACATGCTCGAGGACAGACATTCTGACCTCCACAACTCTATCAGTTACCCTTTTCAGAAATTCCAAAAACATTGGCTGGAATGCTTCAGAGATAACAGATCCTGGCTGCGCAAAAAGGTCCCCAACTAAGCCAACTGCTTTTAAACGAGTGTCCAACTGATCAGTCTGTAGATACCAAAACTAGGAACTCAGAATTTTCACAATTAAGCTATAAAGAGTTGAAAGCAACATTTTTTTTTCTAGAGAATATATAAAAAGTGAGTTTGGAAACCAGCTTGTCCATGTTGATGTCGAGTAATGGACCACAGGAAAAGTAAAGAATTACCAGCTGATGTATTTTTTCTTAAAATATCTTTTCAAAGCAACTCTAATATGGATGCAATATTGCAAACACCTCAACAATAAAAGATGGTTCGTAAATTATTAATATTTATGATATATTTTTCTCCGACCAAAAGATAAATATTTTTCTGTCAGATTAGGACAAACAACTAAGTTCAACAACATTTTATCAATGACGTACACTAAAAACAAAGGAGACACAAAAAGAAGCTGTCAGTCATTACCAAGAGTTCTCCAGTTAGGAAAGGAATAACTCCCAATAATATTTGAGGGGCACAACGATAGATATCATAGATGACTTCATGATAGTTAATCTGGCACTTCTTGGACCTGTTGTCTCCTGATATTAATGAAACAAGAAACTGCTTTATGCCAGGTTCAAGTTTCGCAGCACAATGGCCTATCACATTCATAGCAAGCCTCCTTGCAGCCAATGTTACACCCTAGCAACAAGAAGCCAAAATTTTAATTATTTAAGAAGGCAGCACGCCGGCATCCAAAGAAGCTGTAAACATAAGAGGCAGCAGATGCTTACCCTTTTATTGCGACCTAAAACAGAAAGTAAAACAAGTAAAAGATCCTCCTGCACATCCTCACTTTCTTCTAGGAGAACCTCCATGATTATTTGCATTGACGCCGGAACATTTTCAGGATGCTCATCTCTGCACGCATATGATACTAGTCATGACAGCAGATTCACACTTTTCCATGCCTTGGAAACCAGTTATGTCATATAGAACCAAAGCTATCATTTAACTTTATGCATTATCACTACTAAACCATCCAAATTGATTATTCCAACAGAGCCGACCGACTTTATATCAACAATGATGGAACATATTCTCCATCATGAAGTGCCAAGACCTTTGACGTATATTTTCTTGGCACTAAGTTCAAAAGCCTCTCAAGGGTAGATGGAGGGCACAGAGTCTGGCAGCATGAAGATATTTTAATATTGAGATGAACAGTAAACAATCCAAAAAAATGTTGAAATCACTATTCATGAGCTAATTTGTATGCCTTCACCAGAGCATAGGTGACGCATTTCTGAGACGTTCAGTTTCTATTTATTTACCTTTTTTCAGGGAAGTCAAAGGAGAATAGAGAAACGGAGATATATCATTTCAAGCCTTCTATTCTCTACTAGGACTTTTCCTTCTCTATGGTTAAAAGAAAATAAATGCCTATAGACCTGCCTTAACCATTTCCAGGATGTAAAAAATTTCTTCTATTAATATCAGTTCCATTTTTTCCATCTCCATCATTTTCCCTTTTTTCTGGTGGTGGTTCTTTTTTTTTTTTTTTTTTTTTTTTTCCCATTTTTGCTGGAGCAGTTGGAGGGGTTGGTATGGCCATTACACTGTCATGGTTTCCTCATGTTTCTGTATTCACTTTTCACAACGTTCATCATATTCAGTCTATGAAAGGACACATTAACCTCTGGAGAATTTACGAGATTTTGTTCTAAATGACTTTCATGTTCAATCTAACTGTACCAATGAGGTACCCTAAACAAAATGTTTCCGAATGCCATGTCCAACCTACCCGTGCAGAATACTTCAAGACAGCAACGCTTATTCTGTGCAGCTGTCATCAAACGCACAGACAAGTAGACATGACTTGGCAACAGTAACAAATTCAGTGCCATAGGCATCTCCATTTTGCTCTTCCTACCTCAAGTGAAAGAAGACTAATGCTAAAATACAATATATATATATAACATGAATGAAAGAAAAACGCCAAATAAATGGCCTTGCAAGCAGCAGGAATACTCCAGCATATTAAGAAAAGCAACAATTTACTAATATATAAAAAAAATATAATAATAATAAAAAAAAGTAGATAACATCTTTGCATGACACAATTAATATGCAAATGGAACAATCTTGTACCACATATTGCTGTGAATATCAGGAAAATAATATTCAAAAAGGGAGGAAAATACATGCAAGGAATGAAATAACCATTATGCAACATAGAATGTTTGGTTGGGCTTATAAGCTTGCTTAATTTACTTATATGGAGAAGAGAATAAGCAGACCCAAACATGCTCTAGTATCCTTGCTCAAACAAATTGTTATTTTCTTACAAAAAATAAAAGAATCTAAACATTTGAAGTTACTGAAATTAGTAACCAAACAGTGAAAAGTAGAGTGGAAAGCAGACATTTCAAGATGAATAAGGTCATTTGTAATAATTGGTAAGGATCCTATACTAAATGAGACGCACCTGGCAACAGTGAAGAAAGTGCTAAACATTTCGTTAACAAGATCGTCACATTCAAGATCCAACATCACAACACACGATCTATATCTTGCAAGAGTTTCCAAGATTACAACTCTCCTTCCAAAAGATGGGCCATTTGTGTCACTTAAGCCGCTGAAAGTACTGACAATCAACTGGAAGATATCCTGGAACAGTTACAGCTGCAATTAACTTGTATAGAGACCAAAAAATTTCATGGAGACAAACAAAGTACCAACATCAAGCTGTTACCTCTATTGACTATTTGCTACAGAAGATAAAGTACCTTTAAAACATCATCGTCGTAAGGAGCATCAGGTGCAGTAATTCGAGTTATTTCACAAATACAGACAGCAACAAAAAGCTTGACCTCCCTATCTTGATGCTTTAGAAGTTCTGGCTTGGCAATTGCAATAAGAAAAGGCTGCATGGACTCCAATACAGATTTTAGTGGTGACTGATCCAATTCAGAAAGATATGCTGCACCTTGCTGCAGTAAGGAAGGCATTGGATTACCATTACATAATCAATTAGAAGTCCAGTTAACTATTTACATAACCATAAACCTCATCCTAAAGAATTTCGATTTAAAGAAATATTAATTTGAGCAGCAAACAATTAGAAAAGGATTCAATAGTACAGAGATTCATTGTGATAACTATTTGGCGGATAAGACTCTCAACTGAGCAGAATAATGGAGTAAGATTTCAGTAACTCCATGCGGTTAGAACTGACATGTCTGATAAATCCAGATGAATAAATTTCGCTTGCAAATTTACCATCTTCATCTGCTATTCTGATACTAAGAAAATGGAGATTCTTCCCTTGTTTCTGTCCAAGACTTGTAGCTAAACATGCTCTTATATATATATAGACCAGTTGAAATACAGATGCAGACATATGGAGAAGATAAATTTTGCAACTTTGGAAATTTGAAAAATGTACAATAGAAATTAATAGATGTTTGAGGAGCTTTCTAGTCGCTAGAAAAAGAAGAAGTAATTAACAAAATTTAACACTACATATGAGGATAATGTCTCTTCTTTTTGCTTAGGCCACAAAAAGAAACCCAGTATACACATACATGCTGTTAAAAACGTTTCTGAGGCAAGGTGAAGCAAAAATAATTACAGAAGCAAGCAATTTCTACATTTTTTTGAATCTTCACAGTAAACCTTCGTGATTCAAAAATGAGAAAAAAGCATAAATTTCACTGAGCGAGGGGGAAAGCAAAAGATTTATTTATTTTTTTCTTTGCCAAACTTCTGTTAAGAGTCTAGAATAGAGACTCGACTCGCTTACTTTCTTCCCATAAACTAACAAAGCATCGAGAGCAGGAATCATAATCCAAACCCAATTTTACACAAAACAATACCTATCACAAATTACAAGCGGGCTCCCGCAAATGGAAACCAAGCAACAAAACTCAAAATTCACACGAAACAAAACTTCAAACAAAATAAAAAATTAAACATAAATTTCCACCTTCAATAGCTTAATGAGAGCGTCTTTAGAAGCAGGGGGGTTATCGAGCTTCAATCCGAGCTCACTAAGCTGCTGCAGCAGCAGCTTCTGAGCCATTGATAACTAAATTGTAGATAATTTTCTTCACAGTAAATGAAAGAGGAAATTAATCCGAAAGAGCATTTGGTGTTGTAACTAATTTGGGGATGTAACGAAAGGGTTTGTTCTTAGGTTGTCCGAACAAGAAAGCTCCTGAGATGTCCACTCCCCTTTGTTTGATGTGTCATGCTTGACTTTTATCACCCCCCATATTATCCATAAATTACTTTTTGGGACTGGGGTTTTTTAGCTTTTATGATCCTCCACTTTAGGTTATTTGTCATTCTACCCACATTGTTATCTTGTTCATTCATCGTACTATTGCCATGAAAGATCATTAAGGGCCAAGGTAACACAGCCTTTGATAAAAAATTATAATAAAATTGATTAAATATTTGATTAAAAAGTTGATAAGAATTCTGGATCCATAAAATATATTATTTAAAATTAAATTTGACATATTGATAAAATTTTAAAGAAATCTTATCACACAAACACTCAAGTTACATATAATGTACTACAAGGATTGTTGAAATATTTGTTAAATTGTTACGTGATATTCTTAGGAATATTTCAAACTTCTCGATCTCGTCCCTATGTGAAGAAGCAAAATTTACGGCTATTCTGTCAAAGAATTTAAGTATTTATAAATTGAACCACACATTTAAGTATTTATCTAGTTTTTTAATCTCATATTTCTTGATACACACTACTACTACTACTACTAATGAGAAGTTAAGAGCTTTGCCAAACAAAAACTTAGCTTCATGAAGTCGGGTACTTGGATAGATAACAAGACAAATTAGTGGTGGAGCAAAGAGTACTTTTGAAATCTTCTTCTAAAGCAAGATATAGGCTGGTTTAGTTATTGAGATCTAATTTTGCAATTATAAAATGTCGAAAATTAATTTGCTCCTTCTAAAATGATGGAGACCAATTTGCTATTGATGTAATATGCAGGGGACCAATAGTGTAATTTTTCCAGAAAAATACTAATTTTAACTTGCAGATTATCCTTTAATTTAGATTAAATTTGGGCCAATACCATACTGCGCCCTTTTTAGCTCAAATTTCTAGCAGGCCCAAACTATGGTGGGCTACAGTACAGTTTTGGGCCATATCATCCCAATTGTGTTTTTCTCGATTCATCAATGGTAATAATGTCATCTTCAAAGTCCCAGAGATAGAGAGAGTATACTGTTACAGTACCATAGCAAATGGAAAAAGCAATAGAGACGGAACAAACTGAGCCGCAACCCATGTCCAAGAACGCTAAGAAGAGGCTCCTGAAGCAGCAGAGATACGAAGCGAAGAAAGCGGAGAAAAAGGCCTTGGAGAAAGAGCAGAAGAAGAGAGAAGTAGAGCGAAAGAGAAAAGAATGGGATGAGAAATTGGCGAGTGTGAGCCAGGAGGAAAGGGAAAAGCTGATCGAGGAAAGAAAAGGGCTGCGAAAAGAACGAATGGAAAAACGGTCAGAAGAAAGGGAAAAGAAAATCAAGAAACTTAACGAAGCGAAAAGTAATGGCCAAAATGTTGTTATTGACCTCGAATTCGCGCATCTGATGAACTCTTCTGAGCTCAATAGCCTCGTTCAACAGGTCGTTTATCTTCTTATTTTCTTATTTTGGGGGAAATTATTGTTTCAAATGTAAATGCGATGTCGTTTTAACTGAATGTGAACTTACTCCGTATTCTAGGTGAAAGAAGATTATAATGACATTCTAGAAATGAAATTCTAATTCACCAGGCGTGCGTTAGAACAATTCAGTAAAATGGCACTACGAATTTTCAAAAATAGAAAAGATTAATTAAATGTCAGAATTTAAATCAATAATCTTACTGAACTGGGTGCAATTTTTTTTTATTTTCTGTTCACAATAATTTACTGAAAGACTCTGGAAAAAGTGTATAATTCAAGACTACATGAAATACCAGTTTCAAAATTCATATTTTTTCCAGAGAACTGATGGTTGAATTAGGGCACGTTCTTGGAAAATTTGTACATAATTGTCATTCTGCAATTGTTTGAAGCTGAGAAACTTGAATATATATGGTCATCTAACAGCGGGTGTGGAGTGTAATTAATCAAATGGTTGAAATTTGCCTTCAAAGTTTTTGAAAGTTGGACCTAAACTTCTCTGCAATTTATATGAACTGTTTTAGAGTAGCAGTCAAATCTTTGCATATCTGTTCTGCTCCAATCCTGTTGCCTTTGTTCAGCTCATCCCTTGATCCAATTTAGCCCCTGTTTGAGCCACATTAATTTTCTCATTCACATTCTTCTACTCATTTTCAACCCCACATTCTTCAATAAAATAATATTTTCCATTATATCAATAAGTCTTCCTTCATTTTCAACCATATATTTCCCATCACATCAATAGTAAAAATGCATTATTTCCATTATAATGTGCATCAAACAAGGGCTTAATGTTATTTGGATTATATTATGATTTTGGTGATAGTTTCTTTTCATTAGATGATTTTCTGGCAAATATTTATCATTAGACTCTTAGTCGATTCAAGAAGAAGCTAATTCCAATAGATGGAACTTGCAGATTATGTATTGTTATGCTGTAAACAGCAGATGTGCTTCTCCGGCCCATCTTTGGTTGACCAGCTGTGTCGGAGAAATGCAAAATCATCTCCAGCGGCTCCCTGGATATGATAAATGGTTAATTGAGAAGGAGGATCGGTCTTATATTGAAGCATTTCAAGATCAGAAAGAAAAGTTAGTGTATCTCACAGCAGATTCTGAAAATGTGCTGAATGAACTGGATCCAAATGCAATATATATCATTGGTGGGTTGGTGGATCGGAACAGGTGGAAAGGAATAACTATGAAGAAAGCAGAAGAGCAAGGGATTCAAACTGCAAAACTCCCAATAGGGGATTATCTGAAGATGTCTAGTTCTCAGGTGTGTTTGGTTTTACTTTTCTTAATTTGACAATATTTATTGGTTTCTATCCAGAGTGCTTTCGTTTAACAAAAGAATGTTGTGTGTGCAAATATAGCTTGCAATAGTCAGCTTACTTTTGGTTTATGTTTGGTAAACTTAGAAGTTGAAATGAATAATATTTTTGTTCATCAAAGCTAGTGATTGGCAATAAAGCCACGTGATTAAATTTTTTGCCTTTCAGATTTTCTTTGATTAGTTTTTCTCATGTATTCTTATTGTCATTTCCAATTTGGTGTGCATCAAGTCAAATATTATTCCCCTTCTGAAGGAATATTTTTCATTCAAGTACAGGTCCTTACTGTGAATCAAGTGGTAGAGATAATCCTCAAGTTCTTGGAAGCAAAAAATTGGAAGGATTCATTCTTTCAGGTCATTCCTCAAAGGAAAAGGTATGACGCTGACTTGGGAGAGTGTGATGGAGAGATAGAAGGGAATGAAAGTGGTGAAGAGAAAGATGAGAAAGAGATTGGAACCATAGAAGGTGAAGATGTTGAAAATAAAGATGATCTTAAGGTAAAAAGGCAATGCATTGAAACTTAGATTTTGGTTAGTGTATCTTATTATGAATCAATTTGTCCTTTCCTTTTTGATAATGAGAAGGAAATAGTTCGAGTGCATAATATGTGATACCAAAATCCAGTAGGCAATTACCATAAAGAGACCGGTTTGCTAGATTTTGACTCAATATTTATATCTAGAGGAGAGGAAAACATGGTTCCTCACTAATTCTAGTTTTTGGTTTCTGGTTTGTGACAGAATTGTAATCTGAGCAGAATGTTTTTCCTCATATTTTTTCACACCATTATCTTGAGCAAAGATATCTCCACATTGCAAAATTTTGAAGGTGCATGGATATTTCGTGTTTGACCTTATTTTATATTCTATGAAGTGCATTTTGAAGTACAAATACCTTCTTTATCTTTGCCTTTTTTGTTTTTTTCACTGTTCCAGCTTTGATTCGAACTACGAAATTTACACAGAATTTGTTCAACTTATCTGAAATTGGTTCTTCAGTCACGTAAACAAACATTTTTCAATTTGGGGAGGTTCCTCTTTTTAAAAACTAATTATGATAGCAATAATAACATAATATGGAAAATTGCACCATTGATCCCAACTTGGTGTTTCAGGAACAAGTTTGTCCTCAATGTTTCGGCATAGTTTCAAAATTTCTTTCTGGCTAGAAAAAACCTTCCAAGTCTCCGTTAAATTGAACATATGGCTTTTGTAGGTTCAAGTTCAGGTTTTGTTTCTCAATTCATATTGGTACTTGAGAATTTGAAGTTAACCTCATGTTTGATCTCTACTATCTAATATTCATTTTCAACGACACGTTCTCATAGTAAAATATTTTGTATGTAAATCTAAAAAAAATTCTATTTGTTAACAACACATTCTCCAAAAATTCGCTAAAATTTATTTTAAACAAAAAAATGGAGCTCAAACATAGGCTAAGTTTCCCCGAGAGCCATATGAATATGTATCGGTGTTCGGATAGTTTTTGTCATTAGGATTGATTGTACAACCAAGGTGGAGGACCAACTTGGGTTTGGGGCCAATGATGCAATCTTCCCTAAGAAATACTTTTAATTATTCAAAACTTTTCAACCACATATTTCATCAAATTTTACTAAAAATCTGATTTTAATCTACACAAAGAAGGTACTTGTAGAAGAAAAAGAAGCAATGAAATCATAAACAACATTACTGCTCATTAGTACTCAAAGTGGGCAACAGCAGGGGCTGGCTTTTTTTATACCTAACACTGAAACTGAAAACTTATATGAATTCATCACATAAGATCCAAGGTTTTTGTTTTTTCTTTTACTACCCCCTCCTTTTAGCAAATTCTAAACCTGCTTCTTACTGTGGGTAGGGGTAGAGGGATCAATGCCAGTCACAGCAGCCTGGGATGGACCAGCATTTGATGGGTCCTTGAGGAAACCATTCATTGGAGGAGCTCCAAAGAATCCATGGTGAGGAGCCATTGAAAAGGGCACCGGTGGAAATGTCACGTAACCATAAGCACCTGGGTCGATGGCCCTCTTCACCAGTGGCTCACCAGTCAACGAGCCACGTTCACCGCCATCATATTCCCGGTAACGATGCAGGTACAGAGTCAGTGGCTCCATGTAGTCATCAAATCCCAGCTTGCTCATGGCCCAAAGAACATCTTCAGCAGTGATGGTCTTGCGTTGCTCCCTCTGGCAACGATCATTGGCTTCGCTAGTTATGAACCCAATGAATTCAGAAACACACTCTTGGATGGTTTCCTTAGCATCGTCCGATATTTTTGCATGTTGAGGGAGGATTTTGCGCATGATTCTGATAACGTTCGCTATTGGCATGAAGCGATCTTGCTCCCGAACAGTGCATTCAGTGTCATCAATGGTGTTGGTGGTCTGGTTCATCTGAGGCAGCTCTGGTGCTTTTGTACCTATGCATGAATATTCAAATGCAGTTATCTAGTTTCTACATTACATCCATATACTCCAAAGTCCAAAAACAGTTCCTACATTGTTAAGTACAAAATCAATCTATAGGCCAATGGGGCTAATACTGTTGGCTTAAAGACAGTTGTCCAATACTTTCAGTCCACTTGATCCATCCAAAGAAATTGAAACGGACAATAGCCCACACTGAAAAGTGGTCCCTTTTATTTTGTTCATTTGACTACAAATTGTAGCAAATGAGTAGAAGACAAATATTGTTGAAAAGCAAATGAAAGCAGCAGAAACTGCTAAGGTTCTCAATGTTAGTCATTAATTTTGACACGTAGTCAATTATAAACATTCATGTGAAACCTCTCCGCGACAATAAAAAATCAAAACAAACCCAGTCAAGCTTTTCTACTCCTCAATGTACATTTTGTGTGTATATGTTTGATTTTAACCAAATCTCCTCAGACAGGTGTTGGAACTTGCTGGCTTTAAGAATGAGTGTTGCTTATTTTGCTTAAAATATTGGTATATGAACAGAGAAACATGCCCTGGAGGGGAGTAAAACATCTTTGATAATTTGCAGGTAGAAATCTAGTGCAAAAATAAGCCTGGTTTGGAATTGTGGCTGAGAATGCATGAGTGACATATGTTAACATACTTCCGTGGGTCAAAGACAGCATGCATGCCACTTGGTATCGGTTTGTCTTCTGCAATTCCATCAGCCATTTGCAAAATTCATGGCTACTGTTAGTCTGTTAGGATACATGTCGTTTCTAATGAATCATCCTTCATAAAGAAATTAACACAGTGTGTGTGTGTGTGTGTGTGTGTGTGAGAGAGAGAGAGAGAGAGTTCTTTTTCCTGGTGGTGTGGGGTTGACAAGTGAAGAGCACTTGAAGTCTAGAAACTGGATCGAAGAAATTTTATGGAGGAGAAAGAAAGAGGAATACGAACATGAAGAATAATAAGACCATAGAACCGGGAAAAAAAAAAAAAAAAGGCCATGCCCCATAAACTATAAGAAAATGTACGTCTGTGTGTGAGAGAGAGAAAATTCAAAAGACAAGCAGACTAATTAAACGGAAAAGAAGACTAATTACACGTATTTAACAACGCAAGAATGCCTTAAAGTTCTTGAGAGAAAGACTTTACTCAAAAGAAGTATGAAAAGGTATTTTTCCACTCTGTGTGTGTGTGTTTATCTTGTACATTTACACCCACACAAAGAATAGAGCACATGCTGTATATAAGCCAACATGGGAATATCAAACAGATTTAAGGACATATATAAACCCTAAATTTGAGCTTTACCGCCGGAGCTACTCTGTGGCAGCGCCCTGCTGTAGCCATGGAAGCCTCCATTTCCTCCTCCGAGTTCCATCTCTCACTCTCTCTCTCTTCAAATTTGTTTTGAAACTGAAATGTGAAAAGAAGTAAATGAGAATTGTCAATGTTTATAAAGCAAAGACTGAAAAGAATACACGCAACACGTGGCAGCAGGCGTTGTGAACAAGGCGAAGGTATTCGCCGGTAAAAAAATAGGCCTTCACAGTTGGGCTGCACTGGGAACATTGACCGGCAGACATAGGAAGCCATTTTAATGGATATGCTTTATACATGTGAATTTTAATGTTGGACCTTGTAATAAGCGAGGGTGACAAGTTTATATTATTATTACTTCAATTTTCATTGCATTTTATCAATGGTGTCAAAATCAATAAGACATTTCGATTCTCATGGAAAAATCATGATAAAATGTTGTGTGCATACTCTCAGCAATTACATAATTAATTCGAACAGTTCATTCATTGAGGAACTTTTATGTCGAATTGTTTAATCTTAATCATAGGTGACGTGTTCGATAAATGAAAAAAAGATAAAACTTTATTTTTATTAATTCAAATTTTTAATGACTCGGGTATGGAATTGAATGCCGAACAATTTCAAATTGCTTGTAAACTTATCAAGTGCTTAGTGAAGATGAGAATTTAAGTTCATCTCAAATTCAAATTATCAAAAATTTGATTCTAGAGAAAATGGATATTCTTCTTATTAGAACATATATGTAAATATTCTTCTATTTTAATTTGTAGATGATATAGAAAAAATACTTAATCGCACAAAACGTCCCTGTGTTCCAATTTTTTTTTTTGCATTTTCACTTCTATTTCAACGTTTCATTACGAAAAACGTCATTTTCACATATTTTAAACGTAAAATGATCAATATACACTACTATATAAATAAAACAAAAAAATAAAGAATAAATTGCAATCTTACTCCTAAAACTTTTTAAAAAATGCAAATGAGTCCAAAATTTATGAAAATATTAAAAATAACAAATAATTTTTTGATGGTATGGATATTTTTCGAATGAGAATTATTCGTTTATTTTTTTGGATATCTATTTATTTATATCATAATCTATTGCATTTACTCAAAACAATTTTTTTCCATCTTTTCACGTCTTTTTATATCAATTTTGACGAATTAAAAATTACATGAACTATTTAACTCCATTAAATACATAATTAAATTTTTCTCGAACATTTCCAAATAATATTGTTTTCAATCTTCTTTATTTATTTTTTTAATTATCATGTTTTCTTAAAACAAGCCTCTAGACTTTCACATGTTTTATATCAATATCGACGAATTAAAAATTACATAAACTGTTTAACTCTATTAAATACAAAGAATGCACGTGCATCGCAGTTGCTTCATAATAAGCAAATTAAGGTGACAGGTTTTTGGATTTAATTTCCATTGAATTGTTAAAATTCAATAGTACATTTTGATTTACATGGAAAAACCATGAAATAATGCCTCGGACACCGTCTCCGTGTACAAAACAATTAGTAATTACATATGCAATCCACCCATTGATCGCTTTTAATTATGTCGGATCATTTAATTTTAAATATCAATAATGTTACTCCCGCCGTCCCAATTATATAAGATGAGTTTCATTTTTCTCTTGTCTCAAATATGTAGGCATGTTTCTTAATGTAGAATATTTTGTTGTGTTACTTTACCAATATACACTTATTAAATTTTCTCCGATTAATATTTCAATTTCTTGAAATCATCCAAATACATATATTTCCCACTTCTTGAAAACATGGAACTAACTCTCATTTCTTATTCTTCTTCAAAATCTTGTTACGGAATAAAACGTAAGAATGGGCAATAGAAAAATTAGTTTTATCAGTTCACTCATTAAACAATTTTTTATGACCAGACCAATTAATTTTAACCCTAAATGTCTTTATAAATGAAAAGGAGATAAGAAATTATTTACCATTCATTTGAAACTTTAAATGACTCGATTTTCATTTTTTTTTAACTTGTATGGAAATATCGAAAATTTCAAATTTCACAGTCACGACAGTAAAAGCTAAATTTTCTTATTTTATGATATAAAAATTTGTTTATTAAATGCATTATTTATACTAGGGATGTCCGTGGGTCGGTTCGGTTCTATTCGGTTCCAAACTTTTCGAGTATATAATAAATGGAACCGTCAGGTCCAAATAATTATGGAACCGTTCAGGTTCGGGTCCGTTCGGTTCGGTTCAGTTCCATTCCGTTTCGTTCGGTTCCGTACTATAATTAAGTTTTTTAACATTTACAGCAATACTACATAAATATAACTAACGACATTTCATTAGTAACTTTTACAAATTAAAGTAGTCCAATTCAAAAATATATAAATAACTAGCTGTCGAATAACATTAATTCAATGCATACAAATACCAAAAAATAGATATTAATATTAAAATATCGGTGATCCATATCAATAATTCAATTGGGCTAATGGACTTTAAAAATAAAATTTTGAAATGATCTGGTTTATTTAATTAATTTGTTAATTTATTTAGAAAAAATAAAATAATTTAATTAATTCAATAAAAAAAATTATTTAGTTTCAGTTCTTCGATTTTTGGTCTAGACTCGAGATCCAACCCAAACTCATCGGTTCTCGATTCGGGTACCCGTACGGGTATTTAGCTTATGAAGAACCGCTCGATTCGGTTCAGGTTCGGTTCGGGACTTTTGTACACCCCTAATTTATACAATTATTAAGTGCTTAGTGATGATGAGAATTTAAAACTCATTTTCAATTGAAATTATTTAAAATTTAATCTAAAGATAAAATAGTATCATTTTCTTTTTCATTTGTCAAAACAATCCGGTCTCAATACATGATTTCTGTGCAATGTCGCCTAATTGGATGTTATGATAGTTACCGGAACCTATGAATGTTGATTTTGCACCCCTTTCCATTGATTGTATGAGGACACTACTACTATTCTCACACAAAAAGTCACTTGTACTTGAACCGTCATGGCCTCAACTTTTAGTGAAGAGATTTGGGATACCCTAGGATCCGGACCAGACGGATGGAATTGAAAGTTGAAGCAATTTTAGTATCTGATATTTTGTAAATTTTTATATATTTTTTTGGACTTATATCTCTTCAAAGCATTCAAAGTTCAATCAATAAAGACGATGAGCCATTTTCATGGCCACGCCACCATTGTGAAGAAGATGTTTATGGCGTTTCTAGGCTTCTTTTGCATTGGAACTCCCGCAGCAGCCAAGTAGCATACAGGGACTATTGAATTCTCCGGTCGAGAAGAATTAGCGACCTGGAGTGTATACGGAGAAAAAAAGCTCTCCAGAGTTATAATCCATGGCAAAATTCTATGTCAAGCTAATAGACATGACAAAGCCCCATTTCATTCATATTCCGTCTCATGATCGTGTTTAATTTCAATGTGAAATCACAGAGTATCGACAACTACAAGAGTATTCATAATATAATGTCTTGAGATGCGATCAAATGTTAGAATCTTCTATCTGTAAGAGACCCTGATCAGGTGGAGTGCGACCCATTATCACTTCTGTTAGATTGAGACCCATTATCCACTTAGGTTGGAGAAGTGATGTGGTGATAGAGAATTATCCCGAGAATTTACGATCTATAGAGACTTACCAGTTAGACATGAGTTGAGTGATTAGTCTAACGAGCATGGTGGGGCGATGATGTGAGATATGTGTTCTCGAGGAGTGAGCAACACGGAATGGGATATGATGAGTTCTTCTTCGTGAGGTCATTTATGCATTTGTTGCGTATGTGTAGGCCAGTTGATTGATTTGATGTTAATCTGTTGTTCTGTGTGAATATGGTTGAAAGATCTACGTGTTATCTTATATGATATCTTTATCGCATATTTTATTTGCTCTTGATTGATTGCTGTTATTATTTGCTTCTACTTGGATATTCTTAATCTTAGCCCTAGTGAGTATATGGAGCATGTATGGTATGTGTTTCGGATGCGAAACATGAGTTAAGGTCTGCGATACCAATTTTATTGGTTATCTCGATTGTGTAAGTATAAACTGTGTGTTTTGATTGCTTGCAAATTTATTGGGAATCAAGGTGGAGATTTTTTAGATTTTTTGATACCCAATAAATTTGGGAGATGATTTAAAACAGTTGACGGATAATTTATCGACACCATAGACTCGACTCGACTCGACTCGAATACTACCAATACTTTTGGAAGGCCCAAGTTGGAGATGAATTTGTGGTTTGATTAGTGTGGGGCTTGAATTATTGTTAGCCCTTTAACTTAGCCCATTTATTTGTTTTGTTGGCCTATAGAGAGAGATATGAGTCTTGGCCCAAATTAGGTTGATAACCTAATTTATACACATCACTCTCTAGCAAAAATTGTGCGTGTGTGTGAAGTGTGAAAGAGGGTCGAGAAAGGGGTAGCCGAGTTGTAGGAGAGATTTCTTGGTGAGACTCTACCATTGTTACCCTCTTCTTCTCCCTTCCTATGTAGACTTGCTAACCACCACCACCATGATCCTTTGTGGATGAAATCTTGGAGCAACCAAGTAGAAGAAGGTGTTAGGTCGAGCTTGAAGCCGTGTGGTGTTCAATTGGTTTTTCTAAGCCCGAAAATTGGCGTGATTGTAGCCCCCAAATTTCAACATATAGAATGATGTATGTCTAAGATTGTATTCAACAAGTATAAGAAAAGGCAACCAGGAATCTTAGTTGAACATTGGTTTAGTTCAACCGGTTGGTTGACTCGTCCCATTTTTAATTAGGTTGAGAATTATAAACCTTAATTTTAAATCAGATAGTGGTTACGGGGCTAATATGCCCTTAACTGTATGAATCATCACAATTATTACTTCTGCAGGTGCGCGAGTGACTGTTATATGCAATACTAGTGAGAAAACGGATAGGGGCAAAATGTACCACAGATGAGTATGTAGAATTCATCATTCAACTTCCTTTTCATCTCCATGCAATTCACAACTTGGAAAAGCTATGCCTTGTCAGAGTTTTTCATCTGCCAAAACGTCCTGCTTGCTGGCAAGAGAAACTCAAAATGATAGAACTCACGTCAACAGGCGGTGGTGTACGTAGTTATATCATATATGACACATAACATATATTTGATGTCTTAACCCTTGAAAGTGTGCATTAGTGAGGTGGAAAAGTCAGATGCAACGCTAAATAACCTGTAACATAATGGAGCAAGGAATTAGCCGTAGCTTGTGTGGATGGTGCTTTAGTCACACTATGAGTTACATGTCTCGTCTTGCCCTGCTGTTGAATGAAATTGTAAACTGTTGTAGCTTGCGTGTACATCAAACGACATGTAAGTTTAGCATACATCTTCACTTCTTTAACATGGAAACCAACGAATGATGATTTAAAATTGTTAGAATATGGGTGTGACCCGAATTCCTTATTGAAATAATTGAAGAATTCTAATTGAAGTGTACGTCAAGAAGAATTCAGTTTGAAATGCTATTGGAGTCCTATGTCAAGTTGAAGTTCTATTTTGGCAGCCCATTAGGGGTTGGAATGTATTTTGGACTCAAACTTTGGGTATCTTACTTCATCAACAACTCTATTAGGAGGGTTTGGACATCCCCTACATGATCCATATAAATATTAGATTCTTCTATATAATTTAATAGTGTGATAAAATATATTACTATAATTATATGATCCATTGTAATTTCCTTTCTTCTTCATTATTCTTGAGTCAATAAAATTTCTTAATTTCCTATGCCATATTTCTTGTCCTCATTATTCCTTCGCTTGATCAAATACTTTAATATTGTGCCATATAATTTCAATATGTTAATCCGGTGATTGGTTTCACAAAAAGTAGTATCAGAGTGATTCTGGAACTCTTCGAAATTCTCTGATCAACATCAGAAATGATACATTTAGTAACATCAGTGCAACATTTTAGCTTGTCTACTTCCAAAGCATATATCTCAATGAAGAATTCTTGCTCAAAAGCCATGACAAGTTCCACTCTGTTCAGGTTGTTGAGGCTTAAACCATTCTAGAAATCAACTGTTCTAGCAAACCTGAAATACACGAAACATTATCATAATCCGTTTACCTCACAAAACGCTCCTAATGTATATGAGTCCATGTTATCGTTGCTCGGAAATCATATACTAAAGAAGGATTAAGGATATATCATGAGAACAATTGACTAGCTAATTACCTCAGCAGCTTTGATCTTGTTAAATTTCTTCACCAGCAAAATAACTCAAAGCCAAAAACATAATGAAGCAATGATTCTTACATAAAAAGGAAGCAAACAACTATAATGAAGCTTAAAAACTCAAGCAAAAAACAAAAAAAATTTCTAATTACTATTGAAATTGATTCTCACATATTTAGAGATGACAACGTGACAGGTCGTCACATCCCCGCTCCTGCCTGCTGGGATTCCTATCTTCGATTACTGGAGTGAATTGTCCAAATAGTTACTGAACTTTACGTCATACTTCCAAGAGGTCACTAAACTTTCAAAATCACCCAAGTTATCATTGAACTTTGCAAATGATTTTCACGAAGTCACTGAACTTTAAAAATCACCTAATTCATCGCTGAACTTTGTAAAAGGTTTCCCAATGGTCACTAATTCAATGATCTCATAGGAAACATTTTGCAAAGTTTAGTGATCTCCTAGGAAATATTTTGCAAAGTTTAGTAATGAATATGATGATTTTTAAAGTTCAGTGACCTAGTGGAAACCTTTTACAAAGTTCAATGATAATTAGAGTAATTTTTAAAGTTTAGTGACCCCTTGGAAGTACGACGTAAAGTTTAGTGACTATTTGAGCAATTCACTCCCGATTACTGCCATGATCATTTTTTTTTTACTTGTTTAGTTATTTTTTTATTTTTAGGGGTAACTTGGGAACTGAACTTGGGCATAAAAATATCAGGCCAAAGAATTTTTATTTCAATTTTTTATCTAGATAATCCAGAAGAAGAGGGGCTAGGTAGAGCGTGGATTTTTCAGGTCAAATTGTCATCCCCATACATATTTTCTATGTCGTAGTATTGAACCTAAGCTCCTATTTGAAAATTATTATTTGGGAAAACATAGTTTTGAATAGTGATTTTTAAAAGTTTTCAAATAATGATTGTCAAATCGGTACTAAATGTGAATAATATTTCGCAAGTAAAACAAAATATAATTAAAGATCTATCTCAATTCAAGTATTTGCAAATAACCAATAAAAATTGAAATATTTCTTACCATCAAAGTCAATTCGTACAAAAAAAAAAAAAAAAAAAAAATCTGAAATCTCCAAGAAAATTTTTAACAGCCAAGCAAACATAAATCATTTTATCATTGGTGGAGCCAAAATGGTGCAACTTTTGGTCCCCAATTAGAAAAAGACTGCTCAAAATTCTCTTCCTTTGCTGCCATTTTCATTAGCCTCATCATTTTATATGATGATAAAGACATATAACCACCACCCTTTCAATATCAATATTCAGTTGCATAAATCATTTCCTCCAATAATAATAATTTTGTTTAACCCAAACTTTGGTAAAAGGTTAAGCTACCACTCATTTTGGAAATTTTAATGATTTGTGGTTTCATTCATACAGTCCCAAACAAGGACTTTTTTCATTAACTTGTATTCTGTAACTGTTGTGCAATATATTGAATTGAAATGTCCTATGAAGCTTCATGTTTTCTTATATAAAATTAAAGTTTAAGCCTCTCCATGGTAAATATATAAAATATTTATGAATAGAAATAACAAGAGGTATAGTAAACGAATCTCATGTAATGTGTAAATATATTACTTTAACCGAATTTATAATTGTATCCAAATTAAGGCTAGAGTGTGACACATGGGAAGCATGCCTAGTCCAAGTTATATCGTCTTAGCTATATATGCTAAAAGCTATTGCTCATTTTCATCCATAGTTCATAGGAAATTTTCGTTTTAGTTGTCAGTCGAGCATCTTGCTCCGTTTTTCAAACTTCCAAGTTTCTTAATTTTGCAAACCATCATAATCTTATACTTTAGGAAAAAGATATATGAAAAGAGGAAATATTACCAGATATTTTACAGGTGCTTTTGGCAGCACTTGATTGGTTATTATTTATTTATTTATTTTTGCCTATGTTAAATGAAAAATTGCAAATTGTATCTGTAAATAATACGACAATACTTCATTCTGTACATGTAGCACTGTCTAATACTTTATACTAAAAGCACAAAGTACTAACTATTTTTATTTTTTATTTTTTGGGTAAAGAATGAAAGATAAACGTGGGCTTGACCAATTAACATAAATACATACAATTTTCTATATTCTATTAACATAAATACATACAATTTTCTATATTCTATTAAAAAAAATACTGAGATTGTTCACGAGAATAATTAACAGTAGCTCGAGAATGGATGATGTGACTCTCCCCATTAAACCCACATCAAGAATCCCCTTCCCCAACCTCTACCCCACCCACCAGACCACATTATTCATAGCAAAGGCAAAGCCCACGCTCAAAACACAACGCATCATTTCAAGAAAGTTCCAAACTCGTAGGATAATAGGATTACATAATATTTTACATAGCCTAGCATCATTTTTTCACAACCCTATTTTTTTTTTCAGATTTGTTTACTCCACCTTTATTATTATATATAAAAAGTAATCAACTAAAGTATTTGATCTAACTATCAAATTTGGTACCTTCATGAACCCCTTTGGTTTTCCTTCTTGCAGGAATGATCATAAATATACACAGATTCTTATCTTAGAGGATCCCATTCTCGTATTGGGTTGGTGAGAAAGAATATTTTAATATAGTAGCAGTAATAATAATGGGGAACGTGAGTGGAAGAGAAGAAGGAAGCGACAACAGCCAATCTGGGGTTGAGGGTGGTGGCGCCGCGCAGGATGGCATGGCTGATCAAGATCCTGCTGATGGTGAATTCATGAGTCATTCCCCTCCTCCCAGCCCTAGGACTTCTCACACTCCTTTGATGTTCAGACCTCAGGTCAGATATATTTTATTTATTTATTGTGGGTTTTCAATAATTTGTCTCATTGTTTGTGCTCATATTAATGAAGATTCCTTTTGAATTAACTTTTAGGCGTAAAGATTTATTTATTTTTGTTTCAGTTGAGTGAAATTTTGTAGTTAAGTTTTGAACTATTTTATCATGTGGGGTTGTTGTAAGATTTGGCTTGGGTGAATGTAAATTCCAATTATTATGGCCGGATCTGAAAAAAAAAAGTTGTAACTTTTCTTTAATTATAAGATTTATGAAGGGCAATAATTGTGTTTCTGAGAATATAGTAAACAGTTTATTTCAGTATTTACTTTTTACTTTTCCTTGTTGAACTTGGTTTTAATTTTATCAGGTAATGCGTACATAGTGAAATTTCCCAGAAAGATTTTTATCTTTTTAAGGATTAGTTAGCTGTGAAGGATAATCAACATAAGGGAAAGGTGTTATGGGGTAGTTATTTGATAATCCTCCTTAAATTGAACTAATGGGTTAGGCTTTTTCAGGGCGAATATTTAGAACCAATAGATTGCATAAGATTTTCAACAGCCGTTACAAGTTATAACCTTTTTTCTCTGTCTATGTTTTTTAGAACCTAGATTTGCTCTCTTGCAGAAAAAAATGCAGTTTCATTACGAGTTTCCATCTGACGTAGGTCAGCTAGTTGGCATTTACATTGTAACAACCAGAAATGTTAAGATTATAGGTCTACTTATGGCATGTTTGCTAGGGTAGATTACACAATATTGGACACATTAAGCCCCCTGTTTGGTGGGGATCAAATTAGATTTTTAGTAGATTTTAATAAAATTTGACGAAATGTGTAGTTGAAAAGTTGTGGATCCCATAAAATATGCATGGTTATAATTAATTTTTGACTTTGACTTGGATTAAAATCTTTATTCCCTACCGAACAGGGGCTAAATAAGAAAAAGAAGTTGAACTCTTGTCTATTGCGATGTCAAAAATAGTCTAATAATACATAGAAAACATAAGAGTTTAGAAGTTTACCCATCTCATGTTTCTTTCAGATGCCATTGGTTCCTTTACAAAGACCTGAGGAGTTGAACATTCCCAGTCCTTCATGGATGCAAACTACTTCGCGGTATGAAGATGTTTGTAATGAGAAAGGTATTCCGACAATGATTATGTGGAGCCTTGACGGCAAGGAAGTTGCCGTGGAAGGATCATGGGATGATTGGAAAACAAGGTGAATTGCATTGGTTTCTCCATATATTTTCCAATTCTAACTCGAGCTCCAAGAGTTATAAGCAGTTTTGAACGATGTTATTTTTTTTATCAGGAAACCCTTGCAAAGATCAGGAAAAGACTTTACCATTATGAAAGTACTTCATTCAGGAGTTTATCATTACAGGTTCATTGTTGACGGACAATGGAGGTATTCTCCTGACTTGCCATGGGCCAAGGATGAATCAGGCAATGCTTACAACATTTTAGACTTGCAGGTAATTTTTGTTTTCTCTTCTAAGTTTCCTCATCGATGTTGCTTACCTTTTTTTATGATTGCATTTGATTTCTCGCTTTTAGTTTCCAGTTGTTTCATTTCTTTATTTCTCTTTTCCAAATATGTACAAAGATACTAAAGAGGACCCTATGGACTTTATTTCGGACGAATTGACATCGATCTAATGCTAATATTTGATCCTTTGTTCTGTTAGTTCTGATTCAATTGCAAGTTTGATCAGAAGATGCTCTAGCGGCTGACCTGAAGATGAAACCACTGAGATTCAGTGTTGAATTATTTGTTTTTGTCTTTGAGCAACCTCGTTACATTGCCTAATTTAACATCAACTTTGTCCCAATATAACATTGGGCTGCTTCTTCTTTATCCAATGAATATAACATTTCCTTTTATATTGAACGAGTATGGTCATTCCTTCAGGTCCGTGTGCATATGCGTGTTTGTGTGCATTCTTTCCTAGCCGTGTAGCATTACAATAAAGTCAAGCCAGCACCCTCATCACCAGGAATGTAACCAGTATTTTCCACGAGGAGTCGTTTTCCTGGGAAAATTTGACAGACGAGAGAACTTTGTTGGTTTTTATGCTATAATAATCATTGTGATGCAAGTGTCATACTATACTCGGTGCTTAGTAAATTGCAATGCATTGATGTTAATTGTATTACTCTGTCAGCATTTATCTTTGTGGATATAACTCGGGAAATGGATATCTCTTATGTTTGAGTTACTTCTGCATCAGGAGCCAATCCTGATTGGGAAGTTGATCTGTGCATAAGATCTGTTGGTAAAAACTTAATTTGCATTTTTTTGTTGCGTAAGGAATATTTCTGTGTACTTTGGTCTTCTGCCAACAAAGAATAAGAAAACGCTTCCATATAAACATTAGGAAGGAAGGAAGTAGATTGGAGTTGTTCGAAACTTTGAGGAGTCTCATCTTTATGGCCATTCTTTAGAAAATAAGACAGATCTTGAAGAATCATGCCATCCAATTTACTTTGTTTATTTTACTTCCTGACTAATTTTTAAGTTCTGTTTTCTTTAACTTACATTATTAGATGGTTGTGTAAAAATCATCAATCAGCAATTTGCTCTGTTGATCGTTGAACTTGGAAACTAAAATATAGAAAGCTTAAATTTTGATGTCGAAGATTTAATATAGTCTGCTTTGAGTAAAATAATATGCTGTTCCCAGGCTTCCGCTAACAGAAACTTTCTTCAAATTTTTGTCTTTTGTGGAGGATTACTATGTTTAAGAAGAAAAGAGTTCTGTGAGGGAGTTTAAGGTGAGTGTTAATAGTTTTGCGACTAGACAGACTGCCAGGGTAGAGTCTGGTGCATCGAAAGAATAAATAGAAAAATACCGTTAAGAATAAAAGCATAATAAAACAGCTATACCATACATAAAGACGTCATTATGTTGATAAGATCACAAGATATCTAATTTCTCAACCTTGTACAAATGGCCCTACTGAGTAAACTTTTCTTGATTGATTCATTGGTATTTGCAGGACGATGCACATTCATAATTGCATCTGGATACAAGTTCTTCTGTTTTTGTTGTATTGCATGTTTATTTGCGAGTCGTCTGTACAATAGAAGGTTCATACTTAAAACTACATATGCTCACCAATGCATGCTGCAGGAATATGTCCCAGAAGATATTGATAACATTTCCGGATTCGAACCACCTCAGTCCCCAGATGCCAGCTACAACAATCTGCAACTCGGTCCAGAGGACTATGCTAAGGAACCGCCAGTGGTTCCTCCACATCTACAGTTGACTTTGCTTAATGCTCCGGCACCTCAAATGGAGATTCCACCTCCCTTTTCAAGACCTCAACATGTAGTGCTAAACCATCTCTACATGCACAAGGGTAGGGGCAGTCCATCAGTCGTGGCGCTTGGTTCAACTCATCGATTCCATTCAAAATACGTGACAGTCGTGCTTTACAAGTCCATAAAGAGGTGAAATCAGAAATCTGCAAAAATTGCATGTAATTGATATGCTTTTCAATAGTAAATGTCAGTCCAAATTCTTGTGTGAACTTCGGAAAAAGCCATACAAGGAACTTTGAAATCTATTTGGAATGCAAATACTTTGGGCACTTATCCCCAGCTCTGTGATTTTATCCTTGTTTATCTTTTACCTTTTCGTCTGTGTCTATTTTATTTCTTATACCTTTCGGCTTTGGTATCTTCGCTTCTCCTAAATTGCTTGTAGAACTCTATCTTGTGGTTTCTTGGAGCTTGTTTGATGCATATTTTGGGAGTAAAAATACATTTTTACTGTTGATATGATGGGGAATATATGGTTGAAAATGAAGAAAAAGTTATTGATGTGATGTAAAATATTATTTTATTAAAGAATGTGTGGTTGAAAATGAGTAGAAGAATGAAAATGGGAAAAATAATGTGGCTCAAACAAGAGCTTGGATACTCATTAAGAGGAAATCACACTGCAGAAAGAGAACCAATTGGAATCATTTTTTTTATTTTTTTTACCTGGATAGTTTCTTCTCATTTACATTTTCCATTGTTGTGTCGTTGGAGGTCTAGGTAATCGTAGTTGTCAGAAAGCCGTTCCTTGTGCAGATGGAGGTTCATCCAGATCGGAGGCTCCTCTAGTCACCAAATTAATTGTTCACTTCAACTTGAACAACTACAATTATACCTATTTTATGACTCTTGACATCACCTCCTGATATGATACTAAACAATGCGACAGAAGAATTGTTGAAGATTACTGGAATTACGTAACTCAATATTGGTTCAGATTCAAATCCTTTTTTTGAGAATGTAACAATCAGAAGGGCTAAGGCTCGTTTTGTCGGAGTAATCTTTAGGGCTGTGCTGCAAGGGTGTTAGGCACTTTGTTCTGTTAGAGGGATAAGCATCCAATTAACAGGAAAATAGTTGAATATTCCTATTAGAAAAGGGACATTTTCTTGTACATTCACTTAAAATTTAAAAGTCAAGCTGTTATTCAAAATTGTAGCCGAGTTTTTTACGACCAGCTTTAACAATTTAGCCTTTGTACATATTTAGTCTTTGAACACAATGTTCAAAGAGGAATCCTAGTTTTATTTGCTGTGTAGCTACTTGAAAACAGGGCACCCTTCGACCACAATCCCTGGAGCTGTTGGGCAAGATGCCAAAGGACAATGGTCTGGCTGAGATCCCCACCACTTCAAATTTTTGCCCTCATTTTGCAGAGCAAAAAACAGTAGAACTCCCATGAATGCTGTTCCAGCATCTAATGCAGCAGAAAGAACGTAGTTGTACTTTTGCCACCACGTTTTCTTGTATTTAAACACAAAATAATTGAAGATAGTTCCTGTAATGATCCAACTAGCAATATTGGTGGGAGTGGCCGGCGGCATTCCAGCGAAGCCATAAGATATAACTGGTATGTTGATTAAGGGAATCCATTTCTTATCTGGGAAGATTTTGCTCAGTATCCAAACGGGTACTGGCAAGCATGCTCCGATGAGGAAGAGCCACACCAGGTTCCTGTACAGTCCCCCATGTCCGAACAACCGCTCGGGTCCGATTAGACCCCAAATGACAGAAGCATCAAAAGTGACACGGAATTTGGGACATGTCCATGGGCTCTCGGGATGTAATGCCTCGACATCACAGATGTTCTCAATGCTTCCTAACATCCACCATGCTACTGCGAGGTTGACTGTACCCGAAACTAGTGTTCCTACCAGCTGGAAATTGGAAAAAAATTTAAGAAGAACGTACTTTACCATGTATACTGATGACAATTGTGATCTGGAGTAATGACAATGCCTGTGGTACAAACCTGAGCTACAAACATGCATCGTGGTGGAATTTTCATGTAATGCCCGAGTTTAAGGTCAGCTAAGAAAGAAAGAGCGTGAATGGTACTGATGCGTCCATATATCTTGAAAAGAAGGTTTGCAATGGGTTTCCCGGGAAGGATATACCCGATAATGAACTGAGCAATTATGTCATATCCAGGTTGCTGCACAGCAGTCATAATCAATCACTGAATTAAACATTTCTCAAAACCCTGCTAAAATCTTGCAGTATTCATTGATCAAAGAGGCTAAAATGACTCGAAACGGATTGTGGGCCGTTACCTGGTTGGTAGTTGCTTGAATGACTCCGATCGGGAGGGTAACAATCCAAGCCAAACCAAATGCAAAGAGGAGACCCCACCAGGGTAGTTGCACGTCTTCTTTCCATATAAAACACATCATGAGGGATAGCGCAATGCTACCTACTAATAAAACAAGGAACCAATACTGAGGAACTTCCTTGTAACGTTTCATCAGTTTTGAATGAATGTCGAGGCTGGCATTCTTCATAGCAGATCTACTTTGCTTCCAAATATCACTAGCCAAATTAGAAAACAAATTGTCATTTTTCCAAGTAAGGGAGTCATCAAAAATACATCGCATATAGCACGTATAACATGTAAGGAGCCAACCTGCCATTGAACAATGCCACGTGTGTGAGGGTGGCTGTAAATCTTGCAAATCCTGACCCAATCGAGAGGGCAAACAGGGGGCTGAGGTAGAGCTTGCTATATCTGTCATAAGCCGGAATATTAAGATCATATTGTGGGGTCAAGATCTTAGTAGTATCGTATTTGTGCCCACTGGAAGTGAATAGCTGATTAGAAAATATGGGAAATTTCCGGGCATCAAAAGTGTCGAACTTCCAGTAACATAGCGGGACAATTATGTATATAAACATGATAAAGCCAATCCCAACATTCAGAATCGATGAAAAGGGTGTAACCAATGGACTACCATGATAAGCCCCAATCCCAGCCCAATCGAGGGTGAAAGCGCCCACTCCAAGTCCATGGTATCCCGAACCGATTTGCTGGGCAGTGATACTATGAGGCCACGCCCAACATACCCAAGAAAAGAATGTCAATATCGGAAACAGATATCCTGGAAATAAGTAATAGGCAAAGCTTGCAGCCATAAAAACAAGGAAAAACTGCATCCTTGTAAGACCTTGACCTGTTCCTTTGTGTTCCTTTTCATGAAGTGCCCTGCAATAACAAAAACGTTATAACCTACAAGAGCATAAGAAACTACAAAGTTCATCCTTATCATGAGCTCCTTTGACAAAGTTGCACCTAACCCAAGGACAAGCTATGGACCGAACAGAATGGCAAAAAGGGGGGGTCATGTTACCTACTCCAAATTCGTCGGGAAGAAGATTTATTTCGTTATCATTGAGATTCATTGGAGGTCACCATCCAAAGTGGAATATTGGATCAGTAATCTTAACTTTATGCATGTCTTTTTAAAGAATCTTATGGCAAGAGAATGTCAAACAAAGACCATCAACTATTGAAGAAACTGTTTTCATTTACTCTCTCTTTATGAACTCTATACATCAAAATTAATGGTCTCAAGGGGAATAATTACATCACTAATGAAGACAAATTTATGCTGTATATATACTCTTATGAACTGGTTCACATACAATGCATAAAACAGTTTCACTTTATTCACCCACTCCCCACATAAAGCTATATACTTTTTTGAACTTTTAAAATGTTCTTTTATTCAGTTCTTCCCAGATGTAAAGATTTTAAGCTTTTAAGACATCCTATGCATACAAGACACATCATTTTCAGACAAAAAATTTAAACTTGCAAATTCACATAATTCCACCAATCAATGATGCAATCGAGACGGCCAATAAGAGGAACGGAGTTAAAAAGGATTGCTCCCTATAAACGTTAAATATTTAGTCCGTAGTACCTGAAAGATAAAATAAACAAAAATCTTAAATTCTTTATATGTTTGAATATTGTCTTGTGATATACAGGGCCTGTGTGACAAAGCTTTTGATAAAAAAATTAGTAGATTTTGATAAAAGTTGATTAAGCCCATGTTTGGTGATTTTAATCCAAGTCAAAGTCAACTAATCAATATTAACCATATCTTTCATGGTCACACGACTTTTCAACCACACATTTCAAAAACTTTTATCATAATCTACTAAAAATCTAATTTTAATCCCCACCAAACACTTTCTTAAATGTGTTCCGGAAAAGTTGATAGAAAATTGGGGCTCTATGAAATATGTCTGTTAAAAGTGAAACGAGGTTGACAATTCTTCAACCCAAACATACCATTAGTTTTAAATGATTCTGATCTTTCTAATTATTGTTCCTAATAATGTTCAGTGATGATTAATTTCAATGATCTACCGCATAACAGAACCACTGAAAAACAGTAGAAACTGATGGAGAAAAAAACAGCAGTAAATGTAAGAAAGACAAACCTAAATAAAGAAACTTGAGCAAGATTAGAAGGCCACCACATCTGTACTGGATCAACCAAGTATTTTCTCAACATCCCTGCCCATCCATATCCCAATATCTGCAGATCAAGGGAAAAAAAAATCAATATTACTGTGTGTAATTGTGGAGAGAGAGAGAGATGGATTAATAAATGTACCTGGGTAGTCAACACAATCAGGAGAGCCAACAAGAAATTCAAGCTTTGCTTGTAGTAAGCTTTCATGACAGTAATAGCGCCGATGGAGTAAGCATCACCGCCGCCAATGGACACCCCACAATTTGCCATCACAGTGATAATCACATGTTCTTTAACATTGAAAGGCCCCGGGTTGAGGCTGAAGCTCCACCGTCCAAACACCGTGTACTGCTTTGTGGGCAGTGTCGCCGCCATGAACTTGCCCACGGGAAGCACCGCAATTTGCATCAAAATGGCGGAGATGGTCAAAGGCTGTGTTCTGTATATGAAGAAAGTGTTCAGGAAAATCAAGATTGTACATGAGGCCAGGCCAAGAAACCATGCACGGAATGTCATTACTGGGAGTGTGGGGTCGTCAGTTTCCGGCACCACCAGCGCCACCTCCTCCACCGGACATGTGTTTTCGGTTTGTGGCTCTCCGTTCAGCTTCTCCGCCGCTGCTGCGGTGGCGGGGGCATCCTTGGCAGACATTAATACAGCTATATTCGAATTGGATAGACTGTGACAAATGATGCTGATAATATAATGTCCTCAGAATATCGTGTCAAATATATAAGGGAGAGAGGGAGGGTAGTATTACTAATATGCCCTTGTCTTTTTTAAAAACATTTATTAGAGGAAAAATCACAATTAACTTGATAATAACAAATTTTAGCATGTCCACTTATAGTCTCATTTAAGAGTATTAAGTTTTTAAGAAATATTATCGTTACTTTGAACTTTGTACACGATGAAATAGTGAACTAACCCTTCATGATGAGTCGAGTTATCGTTAAGCAATAATAGATGAGATTTAAAACGAGATAAATCGTGTTTCTCTCTTGAGACATAATAAATAATTGATGATACAGAACAATTTTACGTTAAATTAGCAATTAAAAACCAAATCAAACTAATTTATTTGAAAAGGACATGACTTAACCCCTTTGATATTTTTTCTAGCTTAGTTTCAATTGTGGAGCCCATCATTGGAAAAACTGAGAAGGAGAATTTAGGAATTTTATTTTGAGGAAATTGAGAAGGAGAATTTAATAATATTAATAAATTCAATCATAACTAATGCAGATTTTGTAATTTACTATGAATTAATGGAAAAATTGTTGAGCTTAGTCATGAAAGGAAATAACTATAGGGTGATAGTGGGCTGCTAGTGCTACTTTTTCAATCGTGTGAACGACACGTGCTGTCAGGAATCTGACACACTCTTGTTCACTTGTGAGAAAAAAGCACAACCAGCAGCCATGTGGTCGTTAACATGGGCCCACAACAAACATTGCCACATCACTAAAGTGGCCCATAATTTAATGACAATAATTGACGGACAACTAACGCCGTTTGTCCACAACCTCTTTTTTCTTAATGAGTTTTGGCCTAAGCTGGCGTTCCAGCTTAAACGTCGCCCTTAACTGTGGGCCACATAGGACGAAAAGCACGTGTTACGTACGTGTCCTCTTCGAAACAGACACCACGAGGCACTGTTCATGTCTGTCTACGTGGCAAAGACTTTAGGTTACTAAAATTAAAAAAAGTTTGACATAATGTCACGTGACATTTTATTATTGGATTATTTTAATAGTATGTTTAGCTAAATGATTTAATAAAAATTTTATTTGTTATTAGAAAATTACTTATTTTTATTAAGTAGTCTTACGTACGACTAAGTTTTTAAAGCTTAATCAAACAAAAAAATAAGAGAAAAAATAATTTATAATCACAACATTTTACCTTCGGGAACAAAAGGATTTGTATGATCAAATGGAGCATGCACGTCACAAAATCACATAACTAGTGCCCAAAAAAAAAAAAAACAACCTAATAAAAATAGTGTTTAAATAAATAAAAATTGTACAAATTTCATGTCTGTGAATTGCCACATTTACATTAAGCTTCTGTTTGATTTAGTTAAAAATAAGATATTTATTAAATTTTAATAAAAATTGATCAAATGATTGATGAATATTTGATAAACATTATGAATCTCTTAAAATGTATTATTGAAAATAAAATTTAGAAAATGAAGTCCAATTCGCCTATATTTGTAAGGGGTTACAATCGGATTTTTAGCAAAATTTTGATACAAGTTGATGAAATTTATGGTTTGAATTTTTGAATCCCATAAAATATATTATTAAAATTAATTGATGTCTTTGATTTACGATAGTGTCTTCAATTGAGATTTTGTTAGATTTTAAAAATCTTTCTAAATTCAGGTGTTTGCAAATGAGATTTTAATGAAATCCATTAAAGTTCGAGTGTCCTCAATAATTCATGAATTTCATTTATAGAAATTTTTTAAGTGTGTGTTTAATTATCAATATTTTCCACTTAATTTCCTACTTTGTACTATTTGATTGATAATTTTCTCCACGGAAAATATTTTCTTCATGGTGAGGTGGTTTTTTTTTCCAAATAATTCACTATCTCTCTCTCTCGTCTATCCCTCACTTCTCAACTACCCACCAATAAAAAATGGACAAATATAATATTTTTTAGGTTGAAAACTAAATCAATCAAACACATTTAATTAATAATTTTCATACAAATAAGTTTTGGGCAATTCAATTACATAGAATTTATTTTTTTCCATGCAAATTTCATACTTTCAATCAAGCGCACAATTAAAGATTTGGATGGATTTCAATGTTAACATATAACAATCTCTTTTAAAAATTTACCATTTTTAATGAGATACTTTTGAGTTTCATAAAAATCTATTCAAACCCATAAAAATCTTTAAAATTCATAAAAATCTTAATTAAAATTAGAATTCCGGGTTAAATTTTTGCTTGATCAGGGCAACTTTGGACTTTCCAAAGCATAAAAAGTGGGCCATTTTAGACAGAAGGAGAAGTGTGAACCGAAGATTTGGTCAATGTGGTGGGCCCCAAACTGAAGTTGAGCAACCGAGCACTTTTGATTGCATCTATTCTTACACGTATTATCGGCACACTATTGAAGTGGAATAGGTTCGTATATGAAAAAGACTTGAAAAATAGTTTTATTTGATTCTTCATGACAAGAATTGAATTTTAGCTTACAAACTCTATAACAAGAAGAGATCTAACCCTTAGCTATAACGAATTGACCTCTCGAGTCCGTGGAGGTTGAGGTCAATTATTGTTACCTTGAGGAAAATGCAACTTTATATGCTGCACTATATATCGATTTGATTGACGTGACATTTTTACAAAAATAACAATCGGTACCATAGTCAAAACCATCCTTATCTGCCTAAGACAGGGTGTGAAAAGTCATGTGGCTATGATGACTATAATGTGTTACTATGGAGCTTCATATATGAGCTATTAAAATGATACCATGGGTAAAGTACCCAAAAGACCTATTAGGATTTGAGTGTTACTCGAATTCTTTGCTAAAAATAATTAAGAGTTCTAATTAAAGTGTACATTAAGAAGAATTTTATTTGGAATGTTATTGTGAAATTCTATTTAAGTTTACTCGACGAATTCTAATTAAAGCTCTACTTGAAAGCCCATTGAAAATAAGAATTTGTGTTGGACTTGAAGAAAATCAAAATCTAGAAGTAAATGACTCGAAAATGGGCGTCGCAGTGCCAATGCGATTTTTGTTCGGCCCTAGGCCATGCTAGGCGTCGCGGCGCCACCCCTCCTGCACAATTTTTTTTGTCTTTTTCCACTTTGGACTTCGTTTTATACATTCTACTTCAACTACAACCTTATTATAAGGGTTTGGACGTTCTCTATTTGTTCCCAATACAGTTGACTAGAGATGGCAAAAAAATCCACCCCGCCCCGTCGGGGCCCCACCTCGAATGGGGCGAAAAAAACCCGCCTCGATGGGTTGGCGGGGCGGGGCGGGGCGGGGCGAGGGTGCCCCCCGCCCCGTTTAGTTAAAAAAATAAAAAATAAAAAATAAAAAATTGAACGTTGTTTATTTAATTTTGGATATTGTTTGTTTTCATTGTTTGATTTGGATATTGATGTAATTATTTTAAATATTATTTTCTTTGGATTATAAAATTTTGAATTGTATTTAATTGGAAATTTTTGATTTTTTTTTTAAAAAAAAACAAACGAAATGGGGCATTAAACAGAGCAAAAATCTGCCCCGCCCCGCCCCCGTCCCCGCCCCGCCTCGTCAAAGGCGGGGCGGGGCCGAGATGGGGATTGGGGGGGCGGGGTGGGGCGAGGGTCCCCCGCCCCGTTGCCATCACTACAGTTGACTCTTCATTATAATTTAGAAGCAATTAGAAACATTGTAAACACATAATCTTTGTATTATTTCTCCATATTATAATAAAATATACATTCTCTGCAAATTATTTTATTTTTTTGTTGTTGTGATATTTACTTCATATTGTTATTATATCTCTTATTTTATCTCAACAAATTGATATTAGAGCATTCCAATCCATAATAATTGATATCAGAGCTTTTGATATTGAAATTCTTGAGAAGATTGATGTTTTTCGTGATGGTAACAATGAAGTATGATATTCCGTTATTTGATTGTAATACAAGATTTTCTTTGTGATAGGTAAAGATGCGAGTACTCGCTTGGATGGATTTGGACAACGCGTTGTTGGGATTTGATAAGATGTCCACAACTTGGATTTAGAAGATAAATAGTAGAGGGATCGAAATGCTCTATCCCAAATACATTTTCATCTTTCAGATAATATTCTTCATAGCATTTTGAAGGAGAAGTCAGCCGCTGCATTATAGTTTAAAATCAGATCAATTATGCATGATGAAGAGTCTTACTAGCTAATTGCCTTTGAAGCAACGTCTATATTCTAATCGTATGACAGAAGGTCTCTTGAGACATAACTGTTTTTAAAGAAATTATCACTGATTTGAAGACCTTAGAGGTCAAATATAACAAAGAAGACTTGGGAATGATTTTATTGTATTCGTTGACCGCTTCATACATATCTTTTAGAGACATGATATTATATAGTCGTGATACTCTATCCATCGAAGAAGTCTACGATACTTTATATTCAAAAGAGAATATGAAGCACCTTGTAGCATCTGATCATGGATATGATCTCATTTTTCATGGTGGTCGTTTGAGGAGAAAGTCAAAATCTAATTTCATTTTTTGTAATTATTGCAAGAAAAAGGAAGCACTTAGTAAACGATTGTTATATGTTGTAGAATAAATAAAAATCAGCTGCAAATCTATAATCAGGAAATTCAGGAGAATCAAGTATTGAAGAAAATCCTAGCAATGATGGAGAGCTTCTACTTATGTCTAACTACAACTCCAAACCTGATGAGACTTGAATATTGGATACATCTTGCACTTTTCATATGTCAGTTGTCACCCTATCGGGAATTATTTTCAACATATGAATAAGTTTCAAAATGTGTTGTGATGATCGGAATAACACATCTTGTCGAATAGCTAGTATTGGTCGGGTCACAATAAAATGTTTGATATGACGATTAGAACACTCAATGCAGTGAGGCGCGTTCGGATCTGAAAAAATCCCATCCCCTTAAACACTCTTAATTCAAAAGGGTACAAATACACTGTTGAAGGCGAAATTCCAAAGTTATCGAAGGAGCCCATGTTGTGCTGATGGGATGAAAAATCTTATTTATACATCTTGCAAGGTGATACAGAATTTTCGAGTAATCATCATATTTTAAGAACTCGGGTGGATTTAGAGTTGACTTCTAAATCTTTGGAGTCTAATTTTGAGTATTCTTTTAAGAATACATCTCGATTGAATTTTGAAGATATGAGTAAATTCGTCTTCTCGCTATTATCGATGGCGTCATCATATTCAATTGCTAGAAATAGACACATTTTTGCCATAAGGTTCCACATATGTATAATTATTCTGTTTTTTTAATGATTTCAATGCGGTTAAAGATGTTGATTCTAGCCAAGGTCCTTTTGATGCATTCATTCGTGATTCTGTTACAGAGCTTGTTTCAGCCTTCTTTGGTGGTTATTAGATCACTTTTGCCCTTAAGTGGAATAGCAGGGGAGGAGAATATTTTCAATTGGAATTGTTGATGGAGAAGTTCGTTTATTCCCTGGAGTGTAATTTGTCTCCAGGTGGAGAATTTTTTTGAAGTTTTGTTTGGAATTCGTATTAAGGTAGAGATTGTTAAAATTTGGGCGTGACTCTTGTTGAAGATAATTGAGAGTTCTAATTAAAGTGAAATCCTATTCTAGTTTATTTGGCGAATTGTAATTGAAATTTTACTTGGAAGCCCTTTGAAAGTATAGATTTATGTTGGACTTGAAGAAGACGTTGGGATGAAGAAAATCAAGCTTCTAATAGTACTTACTTCATGTCGTGACTATAATCCCTCATTTCTCTCAACAAAATTAGTATTAAAACATTCAAGTCCATAACAAAACTTGAGCTCCATTTTTCTCGTTTAAATACTCGGACATCGTGTCTAATTGCAAACGGGGGCTTAATTTTCGATATTTGACTTGAGTTTTGGAGTGCATGTGAATCTTAGCTCCAGCCACCTCTGTCCTTGGAACCTGTGGTCTTGTACTTTTAACATGTGTCCAAGTGGGCAGTAAATGGCACGTGAGGAGAGAGAAGTGGAAATTTGACAAATATGGGCTAAATAGAAGCCACGAGTTTTTTTTTTTTTCATTATCATGTTTAGTTTACCCTAACAATTACGAAACTAGTAATTTTTAAATTCAAAATGTTGAAAAAAAACCTCGACTTTTAATTGTTAGGTTCTCATTGCGATAAGGATATTGGTTGAATAAAGAGAGAGGTGGTTCCGTGAGTGCTACAAAAATGATGTTCCTCCTTGATGTTGATTGCTAGGGAGGGACCTTTTGTTTTGAATGACTCTTCCACGCATTTGATGCAGTAAGTCCTTGTTTGGTTTAACTAAAAAAATTGAAAAAAAATTATGTCGAAAAATCAAAAATTAATTTTAGAGTTTGTTTGGTACAACTCAAAATTCAATTAAAATTGAAAATATGATCGTTATTGGATCTCACTCGTCTAATAAAAGTCAACAATAACGACTAATTTTTCAATTTTAATTCCTACCTAACACGCCCTTAATCACTAATTTAATGAGAATCACAATTTTTATCAACTTTCTATTAACAATTATTAAAATATACTAAAGAATTTAAGGACGTGTACGATAGAAATTAAAATCCAATTAAAATTGAAAATATAATCGTTATTGGATCTCACTCGTATAATAAAAGTCAACAATAACTGCTAGTTTTTTAATTTTAATCCGTTTTTAATCTCTACCAAATACACTCTAAACAAAAACCAAACAGGGACTAGAGATTATTGATTAGTGCAATAAATAAAATTTTAATTTAGTATTTTCTTTTTAAATATATTCAGCCAATGTATGATATCCTTTATTATAAAACTTTTTTTTTTCTACATACTCATTTTCAACCATTCATTCACATAATATAATATTCTGCAAGTAAACCAAAAACTTTTCTTTTCTACGTTTTGACCACACATTCTTCAAAAAATTTCTATTCAAAACTTCATCTTTGTCGAATAATGGCCATGAAATAGGGGCTCAATTTAAGATATCTTATTAATAATCAGAAATCGCTCCTAATACTGAAGGAATTTTCCAGTAAAAATTAAAAATAAAATTAAGGTTGCCAACGTCATGATTTCGTCATGGTTTGAGAAAGCACGGACAACAATAATTGAGGATATTTTAGGCATGAGATTCAAAATATCCAAAAAGTCTCACTGCCACGATGTAAATTATAAGTAATAACAATGGAAACCGTGTGGCTTCTATCTTTGTCATAACTAACGCGGAAACAATCTATAATTTATTTTTAAAATAAATTTAGAATCTTTTACTTCACTATTTTTTATAGTTTCAAGATTGCGTCACTCTTATAAATGAAACATTTTTGTCATCCTGTTGAAGAATCGTATTCAACTTTCCAAATAAGCAACTTAACTTCATCTTAGACGTGTATTTTTTTTTTAAAGTTTAAAGATTCTCACACATCAGATTTTGAGCGAATTTGATTGTGTGTGGAGGAAGAAGTAGAATAGGCATTTTCATATGTACATTTTGGTTTATTTACTATGTTTGTCAAAAGGGTAGAAATAAGGATGGGGAAAAATGCTCGGCGGCTCGGGCTCGGCTCGAAAAAAGCATAGTAAATAAACCAAAATGTATTGTGATTCCTCAAGAAATAAAAATTCGCTCAAAATCCGTGTATTGTGATTCCAAGAAATAAAAATTCGCTCAAGAAATAAACCAACTACTGTATTTTGATTCCTCAAGAAATAAAAATTTCTCTGCAAATCCGTGTGTTTATCTTTTACTTCATTGTCATATTTTTTCACAACAAAGATTTGACCACAATGAACTCGAGAAATGCTTAGAAGTGGCTTTATCTGTAAAGAGAAATTGGTTAGATTCGCTGGTTAAGATTTTCCATCAAACAATGGAAAGTTGATAGCGTGATTTTCACTTTACACCTTTTTGTTCTTAAAGTGGAGGAGGATTTTCGTGCACTGCTATTCATACACTGGACTTGGCAATGCCACAAGCTTATGGACCAAAGGCATCTTCATGACTAATGATGAGTGGACGACTTACACACACACCCCAGTTTTTCCTTGGCTTGATTTTCAGTTTCTGAAAGTGGAATTGTGGGGGCAACTTTAGAATCTGTGCTAAGCGTAACCATCTGGTTGGAGCTTATCATTACGTTTGGTCCAAAGAAGCACCATGTGGTTATCATTGAGGTTCTCGGTTCTCCTGGTCAAAAAAAGGGCCAAATATAAACCTAGTAAATCAAAATAATAAAGGATTCTATGCTCTGATGCATATGAAAATTTCCAAAGAAGAGAACGTGCATTTTTGGGACATAGGAAAACCATACAAATGGAAGTAAATAAAATTGGAAAGAAAAAAAATAAAATAAAATTGAAATACATTTGGCTCTTTTGACCTGACCCACCTTTGAAGGGGCCTAAGTGCGAGATTGGAGGAAAATGGTAGCCGAACTCGTCGTTGGCAAGTGAGCCGAGGACCGGTCCTCTTGTAGGCTTCGCTTCCAACACTTGCAAAAAAACTCCTGCCTCACGTGCGTAATTGAACTCGTCAATTTGCAAGTGAGTTGAGGACGTATTGTAGGCCTCGCGTCCGCTTGCACAAACGCATTAGAGTCCGCCAAGCTAGGTGAGCTTGGCGCTTTGGATAGGGCATACCTCACGTGCTAAGCCTAACTCGTCAATGACTTGGCAAAGTATCCAAGGAACTAGAATAGGCCTCACCCACAACATGAACACGAGTAGAGGAAAATTGAGGGGAAAAAAAAATGAATAGACACAAGTAACAAAATGTTACCATTAAAAGATAGCATCGGATAAAAGGAAATAGACAAAAAGGGGTAAAACTACGGCACACGGCCTTTCTGAGCTGGCACAAAAATGGCCGACTGGGCTAATCTCCCTCTCCTGCTGCTAGCTGGTCCATGTTAGTTTGTTCCTCGATGCTATTCCTTGCTGATTCAGAACGTTGGGAGGAGCCTCCTTATCGACGAACCTCAAGTCCCCTTCAGGGGGCTCCATCTGAGTGGTTGCCGAACACAGCTATACCTCTTTGCTCGATATAGTACTTGGACAACAATAGTTTTGAAAGTGCACATCAATTAGAACAGCAGCATGATTCAACATATTTCATAGCCAATTTAGAAGGTTAATAGTAGCTGCACTTAGATTGTGACACATATATCAATAAATACTTTTATCGTTGACATTTGAAAATGAGAACATATGCGGCAAATATGGAAGCAATATATACGTGCAAATCAACTGAAAGTGATTTTAAATTTTCAATACAAGATCAATCGATGGTGGAGAAAAATAAAAAGATAGCTTTGTTTATGTACAGTTTGTGCATTTTTTTTTAAAGAAACTGATTAGAAGCTCTTAAATGACTTGCCATTTCCAGCTGATCGAGCATGCTTTATTTTAAGTGACTTTTTTTGTAAAATTGTTTGGAGTTTTTCCTAGAGGTTGCGTGTTTATTTTGGAATGATTAGTTCGGGTCTGTTTGATTGCAAATGTGAAATTTGGGTGAAAAGAAAATGAATTACATGGAATTGAATTGTCTAGAATTTATTTTACTGGGAATTGTAATTAATTGTATTTGATTAATATAATTTTCTACCTAAAAAATGTTGAAAGCTTGATGTCCGTTTGACTTTGTTTTTCAGGGAAATTGTCCATTAAAGTGATAATTTTTTATTATTGTGTCTAAAATTTGTTCCAATTGCCATTTTTTTTTAAAATATCATACCTAATATCATTCGTTTAACTTTGTTTTACATGAAAATTGTTAATAAAAGTAATAATTTTTTTTACTATTATGCCCTTGTTTGGTGCACATTATTTTCAAAAGAATACATTTTTTGTTGATGTGATGAGGAATATGTGGCTAAAAAAGAAGAAAAAGTTATTGATGTGATGGAAAATATTATTTTATTGAAAAATGTGTGGTTGAAAATGAGTAGAAGAATGAAAATGAAAAAAATTATCTGGATCAAACAGGGGCTATATCTAGAATTTGTTTGCATTGCCAAAAAAAAAAAAAAGGAAAATCTAAACTCACTAAAACAAATGGAAAAGCAATTCCTCCACAACATGGAAATGAGGCGATTGAGGAGAGATGGAGGAAAATATTTTTCGGATAAATTTTTTGCTATCGAACGGTGAAAAAGGTGGAAAATGGAAAAAAGAAATTCCAACTTCCCAGGAAAATCTTGGTTATCAAACATGGCCTTAGGGTGATTTTCGTTTTCTATTTTCAAGCTGTTTTTAGTTTTTAAATTTTGCAAAACACTGAAAATGCATTTGATGTGATATTTTTGAAAAATGTGTTTTCGAAAACAAGATTAAACTTATAATATAAAACTCAAAACACGTTTTTAACGTTTGAAGTGTTTTCGGAATCAAAACATGAAAAATAAGCGTATAAATAAAATTGTATTTAAATAACATTTTGAAATTAAACATTTTAAAGAATAAAAATTTAAAATTTTTTCAAATATAAAAAATAAAATTAAAATTTTTGAACAACATAAGATATATATATATATACCCCTTTATCTTAAAAGAGAGGATCCTGATTTTACTGTTCATCTCGTGCCCTATATTTCACACCTGAACCGGTTAGTTGAATATAAAATTGTATTTAATGTAGTTCATTACCTACTGTATTGGAAAAGTTAATGTCCTAATTAAATTATAATTGTTTGGAATAAGATTATGATTTTTACAAATTTATATACTATACGCTAAATAAATAATTTTCCCCTTTACAAATTGTATTAATATTTGAGTTGCTTGAATTAAGTTGATATTTCGAATACAAAAAAAAAATAAAAAAATATTTGATATGGAATTGTCCCGTGCGCGCACGGGGAGTTGTTCTTTCCCCGTGCGTGGGAGTTCGCTTTCCCCGTGCGCGCACGAGGAGAAGAGGAATTTTTTTTTTCTTTTCTCCTCTTTGTTTAGGTGAACTTGATGCTATTCAATTAATTAAAATATTAATTTAATATGTCAATATAAAATATTTATTATACGGAATTTAAATAGTGTATTTACTTAAGAAATATTATATAATCTTTAAAAATCATCGTCATAGTTATTATGTCACAGATAATTTGAATATAAATAGCATATATTTTTCCTATTTTATGTTTCGTTTATAGTTACAAAAAAATAAAAAATAATAAAGCTATTGTCCCGTATAATATCTAATAAGAATATATTATTTAATATATTTTTTAAAATGACATAATCTCTCGATATTTAAATATTTAGTATAATAATTGTTAAGTATATATTAATTAATATATTTTTTAAAATACATATTCTCGATATTTAAATATTTAATTTTTCGCTAAAATTCAGAACAAACTTATTTTATTACCTTAAATTGGTAAGTTAAATATAAAAACGTTAATAAGCATAATAATTTATTCAACAATTCTATCAATGAAAATATTAATTCAATATGTAAATACAAAATATTTATTACATTATTATTAAATTTGAAAAATTTATTTATTTGACAGATTGTATTAATATATTATTATGCCAGACAATTTTAGTTAGAATGCCACATATTTAAATTATTGTTTAATAGCCAATGTATCAAAAAAAATCTGCGCTATTTAAATTAAAATTGCCTGGCATAGGGATGATTTCTTTAATAATTATATACGAGACAATATATTTTTCAGCTGGATAAAATATACCTTATCGGAAAAGTAGTTTAATACCTACCATATTGGAAAAGTTAATGTCCTGATTAAATTATAAAATTGCCTGGCATAGGGATGATTTCTTTAATAATTATATACGAGATAATATATTTTTTGGATAAAATATACCTTATCGGAAAAGTAGTTTAATACCTACCATATTGGAAAAGTTAATGTCCTGATTAAATTATAATTGTCTGGAATAAGATTATGATTTTTACAAATTTATATTAATTTGTATTTACAAATGGTATTAATATTTGAGTTGCTTGAATTAAATTGATATTTAGAATACAAAAAAAAAATAATTAAAATATGGAATTGTCCCGTGCGCGCACGGGAAGAGTGATCCTCCCCGTGCGCGCACAGGAAGAGTGAAACTCCCCGTGCGCGCATGGGGAGTTGTTTTCTCCCCGTGCGTGCATGGGGAGTTCTCTTTCCCCGTGCGTGCACGGGGAGAAAAGGAAATTTAAATTTTTTTTCTCCCCTTTGTTTATGTCAACTTGATGCTATTCAATTAATCAGAATATTAATTCAATACGTCAATATAAAATATTTATTATACGAAATTTCAATAGTGTATTTATTTAACAAATAGTATATAATCTTTAAAAATCATAGTCATAATTATTATGTCACATACAATTTGAATATAAATAGCGTACATTTTTCCTATTTTATGTTTCGTTTATAGTTACAAAAAAAAGAAAGTTATTGTCCCGTATAATAACTGGTAAGTATATATTATTTAATATATCTTTTAAAATGACATATTCTCTCGATATTTAAATATTTCGTATAATAATTGGTAAGTATATATTAATTAATATATTTTTTAAAATACATATTCTCGATATTTAAATATTTCGTTTTTAGTTAAAATTCAAAACAAACTTATTTTATTACCTGAAACTGGTAAGTTAAATATAAAAACAATAATAAGCATATAATAATTTATTCAACAATTCAATCAATGAAAATATTAATTCAACATGTAAATACAAAATATTTATTACATTATTAAAGTTAAAAAATTTATTTATTTGACAGATTGTATTAATATATTATTATACCAAAAAAAATTTATATGGACTCCCCGTGCGCGTACGGGGAGACAACTCCTCCCCGTGCGCACACGAGGAGAAACTAAGGAAACTAATTTATTATTATTATTATTTTCTTTTGCTTAAGATGAAGAAACTAATTTTTTCTATTTTTAGTGGGTACGTTAAACAATAATAATCAGTACGTTAAACAATAATAATCCGTTCGGACAATTGAATCAATAGAAATATATTATCTTTACGTGTTGTATTTAAACAAAAAAAAAACAATAACGATTGATGTCACTCCACGTTAACATATTCCATTTCTTACCATTAAAATTGATTGACCGACATTTTTTTTTTTTTTTTTTTTTAATCCAAATCTTTTGTTTCTGCACTCTTCATAGCGGATGTGTTTAGCCGAATTCTTTCTGCACTCTTCTTCATAGAAAAAATCAATTAGGATACTTATCTAGACATTGTGTGTTCATTTAAAAATCAATTAGAATGCTTATTTAGACAAGTGATGTGTCCCATTTACTGTTCATTTGACCTATTCCATTTCTTATCCATTAAAATTAATCGACATTCTCCTACCTATCTTCTTCATTTTTTATCCATACATACATATATTTTTGTACCCGTACATACATATCTTTTCTCTCCCTTGAGGAGGTTTAATTTTTTTGGTTTAATTTATTACATTAAAACTCACCGCCATTCCTCTATCTATGCATATCTACAAATTTACGCCTATTCAACATTCTCCTACCTTCTTGATTTCTGTATTTGACTTCTGTACCGATACATATCTTCTGACGAAGTTTAAGTTTTCGGATTTATTATAATTCAACATCTTCAATACATGCCCGCTTCATTTAATGTTTATGCCAACTAGTATGTTCCTCATTCGTCATTGATTTAGTTCACTGTTCGTCTGACCTACTCCATTCATATATTCCATGTTTTGTGAAGAGGTTTAAGTTTTTCGATTGATCTCGGTTCATTTAATGTTTGTGCCAACTGGTACGTTCCTCGTTCGTCATGGATTTGGTTTACCGTTCACCTGACATATTCCATTTACTGTTGATTCGAACTGGCCGACATTCTTTTAATTATTAATTATATAAATATCTCTATATATACAGGTAAACATATCAGCGATAAAAACATCACGAACTATTCCAACGTTTCGTATGAACTTGTGATTTGATTATATATTTCAAGTTGGTTTCTTGTTATTTTCCTCTTCGATTTATTTATATTATTTACACTTAAGAATATCTTATTGTTGTTTGATGATTTATATCAGTTGCAGATTAAGTTTTACAAGCTAATTTTATTCATTCGTAAGTACAAAATTTCCATTTCCCCAGGTATTCATTTCTTCTCATTTGAGTTATGCATTATTGCCGTAATTATATTAGGTAATTTTCATATACTTATACTTAACAATTTCTCATCCTTGTTTGATGATTTACATCAGTTGCAGATTAAGTGTTACAAGCTAATTTTATTCATTTTCTGAAGAACAAAATTTCCATTTCTCCATGTATTCATTTCTTCTCATTTGAGTTCTGCCTTAATGCCGTAATTATATTAGGCAATTTTCATAGTTATATATGTACATTCTTTCCTTTCATACATTTTATTTTTAAGTTTTGCGAGTTTTTTTTACATGTATTATGTATTTTAGGTTCCTATGTATTTTCTTGTGAATGTTTGGTTTATATTTACAGTCTAACTATCTTATGGAAAATTTTAGCTTCTTATGTATGATGTATAAAATTGTTTACATTTTGTATGCTGCTAAGTTTATTTTTTCCTGCACAAATTTCCTTCTCTTGCCCAAGTATTCATTTCTTATTATATCAACAATTTCTTCTACTTATTTAGTTGTATTTTTATATTTTATTTGTCTATATATAATATATGAATGATTCACTCTACTCATTACTGTATAATATTTTTGAATTTTCTAACTTCATAACTCTTTCATTACAGTTGAAAAATTCCTACGGCTAGCGTAATGGATATTTTGGAAACCTCTGTTCATGAAAACGATGGTATTCCTCCCATTGATAATACCGTCCTGTCTGCAGCTAGAAATGACTCACGTATATCCTGCATGTGTCAACAACGAGTTCAAAGAGAGAGAAACAGACGACGTAGATCTAAAAATAATTGTAGTAATTTTCTTAAAAGGAGGAATGATCCTATGTTAAATAACCATACGTTATTTGATATTGATTTTTCCCCTATTGTCTAGCAAGAAAAACCTGTAGTAGATCAAAACTTTGACAACGTTTCACTGTTGAATGAACACATATCTACAATTTTCAATTCTGAATACGAATTAGAAGATACTCTTCAAGAATTGAATATTCCAACCGTCGTTATGTTTTACCATCGTCAATTTATTGCGCCCACTGTGATGCACGTAAATTTTACAGAGAAAGTAAATGTTTTTGTTGTTCGGACGGAAAAATTAAACTCTTTATATGTGACTCACCATTTGAATTATATAATTTATTTACTTCTAAAGAATTTCATTGTATAGAATTTAAAAAAATCGTAAGAGGATATAATAATCATCTTGCTTTAGCTTCATTTGGTGTAAAATATGACAAAAAATTATTCACAACTTATAAAGGTATTTATACATTTAGAGTTCAAGGATAGGTACATCATTATGTAAATGAACTTATACCAAATAATAATAATATGCATTCTTATATGCAATTATATTTTTATGATACAGAAAATGAAATACAGAATCGAATGAAAATTTCATCAAATTTTGTTGAATCTACTTTAATATTTTTACTTGAAATCTTAAAAAAAATCTGTACAGTAAATTTTTTAGATCGTTGAGTGATATGCCCAATTTACATGAACATCAAATACAAATACGATGCGACCCAGGACTTGATCAAAGAGTTTTTAATATTCCTACAACATCTCAAGTAGCTGCTGTCTGGGTCGAAAATGATGAACATGCTAATATTCGAGCTCGTGATATTATCATATATGGACATTCTAATGATTCACATAAAGTTCATTATTATTATGGATGTTATGATCCGTTACAATATCCGTTACTTTTTCCATATGGAGAATCTGGTTGGCATGAAGGCATTGAAAGATGCAGAAGCATATATTCTCAATCTCAACATTTGTCTACATCTAATGTTTTTCCGAACACGAATACTTCTACGCTTGAATTTATTGAAAACGAAAATACAAGTTAGTACATATCTCCTTTACTAAAAATTTATATTTTGGGTAATACATTACCCTTTTAATGAAATATATTAAGTTATGTTTTTCTTTTCGTTTTATAGTACTTGGTCATGCGAAAACACGTACACAGGTATCTTGTCGAGAATATTATTCATATAAATTACAAATAAGAAATTATGATAAATCTGTATTACTTCGTGCTGGTAGATTATTTTAACAATATGTTGTAGATATGTATGTTAAAATTGAAACTACAAGACTAGATTATTTTCACAATAACCAAAAATAAATTCGTGCTGAACTTTATCAAGGTATTGTAGATAGTGTTAAAAATGGAGAAATAAGAGGATCGAAAATAGGCAGAAAATTTATTTTGTCACAATATTTTACATATGGATCTCGTGATATGTTAAGAAGATATATGGATGGAATGGCTATTGTACAACGTTATGGAAAACCTGATATATTTTTAACTATAACATGCAATCCAAATTGGCCTGAGATTAGGCAGGAATTACAGATGAATGATGAAGTTCAAAATCGATCAGATTTAATTGTACTTATATTTAGAGCAAAATTAGAAGAATTAAAACAAGATTTATACAAAAAACATATTTTAGGTCCCGTTATTGCACATATATATGTAATCGAATTTCAAAAAAAGAGGTCTTCCTCATGCTCATATGTTATTAATATTTAACTCTGAAAATAAAATTATCTGTGCTCAAGATGTTGATAAAATAGTATCTTGCAAAATTCCTGACAAAAATAAATATCCTCATCTTCATTCGGTTATTGTTAGACATAATATGCATGGTCCTTGTGGAAATTTAAATCCAAAAAATGTATGTATGGAAGCAAATAAAGGTTGTAAAAATAAATATCCTAGAAATTTTTATAATAATACTATATTTGGTCAAAATTCATATCCTTTATATAAATGTCGTAATACTAATATTTCTGTTAAAGTTAGAGGTCAAATGCTAAATAATCGATTGGTTGTACCATATAATCCATATTTAAGTGCAAAATTTGATTGTTATATTAATGTTGAAATATGTTCTTCTATTAAAACTGTAAAATATTTGTACAAATATGTTTACGAAGGACATGATCGTATTAATTTTTCAATTCTTACACACGACACTGATAAAAATATTGATGAAATTTCTGCTTATCAATCTGCTAGATGGATATCTCCACCCGAAGCTATGTGGAGAATTTTTTCTTTTAATCTATCAGAAATTTGCCCAACTGTATATTCTTTACAACTTCATATCGAAAATCATCAGCAAATAACCTATGATAATGAAGATAATTTATGTACTATTATTCAGAATGAAAACATGAAAAAAACAATGTTAACTGGATTTTTTCGAATGAATGAAATAAATGAGTTTGCACATACACTTCTGTATCGAGATTTCCCAACACACTTTATCTGGAATACAAATAAAAAAATTTAGAGTCACAGAAAAAAACAAATTGTTGTAGGACGAATTGTTACAGTAAATCCATCCGAAGGAGAACGTTATTTTCTTCGTGTTCTTATGAATCATATTCGAGGTTCTACATCATTTCAAGATTTATGAACTTTGAATGGAGTTACTGTTATTACATATCGAGAAGCAGCACTTTTACATGGTTTACAGGTGGAACATATTTATATAAAGCATTGTTACGTACAGTACGTTCTCAAAATTTAATTGTCTTAGCAACTGCGTCTTCTGGAGTATCTGCATCTCTTTTACCAGGAGGTCGAATTGCTCATTCAAGGTTTAAAATTCATTTGGAAACAATAAGTGAGGTAAGTTGTTATGTAAGTAAACAATTTGCTTTAGGTATTTTGTTAAAAATGTGCAAAGTAATTATTTAGGATAAAGCGCCTATGGTCAATCGATGTACCATTGAAGCTGTAGATAAAATGTTAAAAGATATTAATGAGTGTAATAAAATTTTTGGTGGTAAAGTGATGGTTCTTGGAGGAGATTTTCGACAAGTTTTACCTGTTGTATTAAAAGGGAAAAAAAGAAGACATAATCAATGCAAGCTTAGTTTTTTCTTACTTATGACCTTTATTAACATATCCGCCTTTAGTCAAAAATATGAGAGCAAAATTCGATCCTATTTTTTGTGATTATTTATTAAGGATTGGAAATGGAACACAAGAACAACATTCTTATAATTGTATTCAACTTTCAAACAATATAATTATACCATTTGAGAATGAATTTGCATCTCTGAAAGTATTAATACAAAATGTATTTCCAAATATAGAAACATATGCTAATAATTTTCATACGATGACAAACCGAGTTATTCTTACACCTCGAAATGATTGTGTTGATTATATTAATAAAATTTTATTAGAACAAATTCCTGGTCAAATTTTTACATATTATAGTTTTGATGAAGCAATCGATCAATCAGAACATCATTTACAAGAAAAATTTCTTAAAAGTTTGACTTCAAATGGTATTCCACCACATAAGTTAAATCTTAAATTGAATTGTCGTGTTATGTTGTTACGAAATATTAATCCTTCTGAAGGACTATGCAATGGAACACGACCTACCTGTCGAAAATTTGAGAAAAATGTAATTCTTGCTGAAATTGCATCAGGGAAATATTATGGAAAATATGTATTCTTACCGAGAATTTCTTTTATACCGCGTCAAAGTGATCATACTTCAATTCCATTTAAAAGAACTCAATTTCCAATTCGACCTTGTTTTGTAATGACAATAAATAAAGCACAAGGACAAACACTTGATTATGTTGATTTATATCTTTCCGAACCAATTTTTTGTCATGGTCAACTTTACGTAGCCTTATCAAGAGTTAGAACAAAAAATTCTTTGAAAGTTTTACTTAAGCCTTCAATTGCTGAACCATTACACAAAATATGCACCAAAAATATAGTATATAAAGAGGTTCTTTCACTGTAGATAAAAAAGGCTATCATTGAATTACTATAAGTTTACCAAGTAGAATTCAAACTATACTTTTATGTTTTCATCACATACGGTTTTTTCATATTATATTATACTATTCATTTTTAGCCATTATATTTTTTTTTCCAGCTAAATCCATATTTTGTATCTTCTACCTTTTTCCTATACAGATACAAAGATACAGATACCGAAGGGTATAATAAACTTCTTCTTCCACAGCTTCTACTACTAGCCATGTGTTAGTATTTATTTCCCCTTTTTTCTTCGCTTTTTTATAAACTAGTGTGGATCGTGCGTTGCACGATAACCGTTATAATTTTTGTAATTCCAAAATTGAATAATAGCAAAAAATAACATGAAAGTTAGGCACATTTAAATTACACCATTTACAATTATGACATCTTATCTTATAGTTTCAATTTTCCTATACATTCACACCTTCTGAAACACCATTCTACTCGCACAATACTATTTAATACTACACATCCATTGTGGAGCCAGCTTCATGACTTAGATTGGATTAGTCAATAAATATCAACATGACTCCTGTCCAAGGATAAAGAAGTTAAACCATTTTTCAAGGCATCCAAAAATAAGAATGACTATCGAATAATGAATTCCAATGGATAATTTACTCGCACCATAGAGAAGTCACTTCCCACAAGCGGTACAGAATTTTTGCGGCACCATCAAAAACTCAAAAACTGTCTCACAAATATCATATTCATTTCTAAATTACAAACCTAAAAATAGTCAAACACAAACTATATTAGATGAATGAGTCACAACAACACAATAAGAAACACATATAACCAACACGTCATTGTGAAAACCTAGTAACAGCGCATCAGCAGGATGAAACCATCTTTGTGGTTTTCAACAGGCCTTCGGGAATTTTACTCAATACCTTGACATTGAATACCATTTGAAGGTTCGATTCATCGATTTCTTCACTGGATAAGCTGGTTTGGATTAGTAACTATTGTCGAAACAGTAGAATTAATAACAACTTGACTTATTCTTTCCATTTCTTCTTTTTCTTTTTGTTAAAAATATTTTGTATTTACTTATTTCACCGCTCAAACAATATTTTATGTATGTTGCATGTGACTGTGTAACTATCCAATAAATTGAAATCATGTAACGAAGATACAAGTGTTGAACTTGAAAAGTCAAATGCAAGAACAAAAATTATGAACCCAAAATGTCACATATCTATAGGTTAAGGGTTCAAAATGTAAATTTTCCTGTGTGATCAGATTTTTTATTTGAGAAATAATAACCATTACAACTATTTGTTTTGATATATGATTTGAGTTTTATTAGTATAAGCCTTGCAACATGTTTATACACAATATGCTGGTTTGTTTACATTACAATTTAAAAGTCAAAGTCAGAAATAGTAAATTACAGTAAAATTTCATTGTCAATGCTTGCAAGAAAAAAAGGAAAAAATACAAGCCAGAATATATGAATTTAGAAATGCTCAATCACAAACAAACGAAATCATTCAATGCATATCCAAATGTTCCGTTTTCATCCAGTCCCATGCATTGCTCCATTTTCTTAGTTTGAACAAAGTGAAATTTACCATCTTGATTCATATTAAAAAGAGTTGATCCATAATGGACACTCGTGATCCAGTTCCTTCTGGTGGTTTTAGAAGTCATGATTTAGAGCAAATGGGGTTGATGCTTTTAGTATGGGCATTATTCTTCGTGATAGAACTAAAACGAAAATTCACAACAGGATGAAAGATTTTCCTAAATAGCAAATGGCCATGTTCCATTTTCATATGTAACTCAAATAGAACATATGACCATGTCCAAGTTCAAATTAAGTGGACGATGCAATCCAAAATCATACTACAGGAAAATTTCACAATGAAGAATAACTCTGAATTTCTTGACCAGACATGAATGTAACAATAGCTTTTCTTATTGGCTACTTCACATTAATTCATATGTAAATACATAAGGATGAGCAAATTAAACCAAAAATATCAAAATTCTGGATTTTAACAATGAAACAATGAAGTATATAAAATAGTTAAGCAAAAATTCCCAATGCAAAGCTTATTTCTTTCACTAAATATGCAAAACCAAAAAATAAAAATAAAAATCGATACCTGGAGCTGCTACCCTTGAACTGGTGGACATAACCATCAACCGTCTTAAAATCTACAACCTGCTATTGACTAAATAGTTGAAATAATAATAAAATAACAGCTATTAATTAAAATGAAGGTCTTGAAACACAAAATAAAAATCCAAAATAGAGAAATTGAAACTAACAGAGAATAAGCCAAATCATTCAAAAAAATTTCAAAATTTTCGAAGAAAATTGAAACCACTTCAACCACAAATTCTGGGTTGCTATCATCTTGTAACTGTGAATATACTGATATCTAAATATGCCTTTATAACACAAAAATAAGACCAAGTCCGGAGAAAACTCTCCAGACTTGGTCCGGAGTTCCCTTTTTTGTGTTTTTAAGTGAAATTGCAAAAATCGAAATTAAGCATCAATTTATTAAAAAATATTGCACGCCACCTATAAATTCATCAAATACCAACACTTCAATCGAAGTCCCATAAATACGCCATGAAAACTAATCAAAACAAATCTATAATCCACAACGACATTAAAGAAAAAAATTTCAAAAATCAAAACTAAGTCAAAAAGTAGAGGCTCTTTTATATATGTAGGAGTGCCAAAAGTTGAAGGACCTAGGGTTGCAATTTTTAAAGGATGTGTGATCAAAAGAAAGTCAAACTTTGAGGAGAGTTGCTTTTTTTTTTTTCATTTCCTTCGACGGTGAAATTGCCAAAATCGAAATTAATCATTCTAACCAAAAATAGAAAAGCTAATCCAAAAAGAGATTTGTTTATAATTCCAAATAGGATAAATCAAATTAACTGGGTTCAGTTTCTAAAGACATCTCTATGGCAATAAGGAAATAACACAAAATAAAAATTAATACTAAATGCAGCTCATAAAACTTCTCAAACAAAAATTTCCGCAGGCACAGAAACCCACTATAGAACTCAAGAAATGAATCCTAGAGACCAAATGGAAAGCGTAAAGAGAACAACACTTAATCACCACTTCCATAAGCATTTCAACCCTCGTAAATACATATGTTGCTACAGAAGATGTAATAAAGATACATTAAATTAAATGAATAAAATAATTAGGATAATGAGTATAAAGCGAAACCTGAATGGATTTCTTAAAACCTCGATTGCCATTAAGAACAGCGTCGTCGGGTCTGCCTCTCTTTTTCGCACTTCATAATTCCATACTGAAATCAATTCTTTTATACCCAAAAATTCAATAACAGAATTAGATATTTCTAGAGAGAAGCTTAAAAAACAATGTAATAGAGAGATAATATAAATTAAAAAAAAAAGAAAAAGAAATGAGAGAGCGAGAGCTAAATTACAATGGCGTGGTAGAAAGGAGAAATGGTAGATGAAGGAGTGGCCGGTTGCGTGGAAGAACGGAGAAAGGGAAAAAATGGGTACTGGAGGAGTGGCCTCACCTACAGGCTATAGAGTTTAAACAAGAGAAAGAGAAAAAAATGGAACCATTTCCGTACAAGACGATAGATATATTCGACATGTGTCCAGACGCACGCATGTGTCGTATTATAGTTGGCTACGTAATAGCGTTGACTAATTTTTGGTTATTTTTGGAGACATCACGCATTTTGAATTCACGTGTCAAAATGACTTAAGTATATTATTCATTAACTAATTAGTTATTCTATGAATTTAAAATAGTTATCCACAAATCTAAAATAAAGGATGCCAACAAGAATCACTAAATGTAAATGTAAAGGATATTTCTTTGGCCTTTGAGAAGTTAAGATTAAACAATAACCAAAATAAGAAAATAAACAATTTAAGCACTAATTTAATACCATATATATGATTAACAACCAGTAGACATCCAAAACTGCTAGCACTAATATTTAAATACCAAACCAAGTAAACAATATATTAAGTAACAAAAATGAAGGATAAAGTTCAAGAACCAAATAGATTAACAAGCTCAACAACTCCCAAAGGCAGATCAAATAAAAAGGGAACAATCATAATACAATAACTCATAGTAAATAAACATCTAGGAATAAGAAAATTGTGTTAGAGATGCCAACAATTTCCCTCCCTCCACGTCACACAAAACACCCAAAATAATGAAAATGAAAGAAAGAAACGAAGGAAAAAATAAATGGGAGGATGGGAGCAAGAGGAATGACAGTAAGCTCCAATGAATTCATTTAAAGTGAAATATCTTACAGGGTGGAAATTCAATGAATTGACAGAGTAACGTCATTGCCTTCTCCATGGCATTTAAAAGTAAATTATTTACTTCGTTGTGCATCATCAATATGATGTGCACCAACTCTTCCTTCAACTGACCAACCTACAAGGATAAGGCCAAATGTCACAATATATCAGAAAATTCAAGAACCTATAACAATAGTATCAACGACATTAGAGATTAAATAATCAAATGATTTCATGCATCCTTTTCGTCTTTGTATTTTGATATTTAAGAAGACTACCATACATTTCTCCACAACCAAGAAAAATATGGGGAACAAAACAGTTCTTCACAAATCAGAGGCAAAAACACACACAACTGTTTCACTGGTAAATAATAAAATGATTTCATGCATCCTTTTCGTCTTTGTATTTTGATATTTAAGAAGACTACCATACATTTCTCCACAACCAAGAAAAATATGGGGAACAAAACAGTTCTTCACAAATCAGAGGCAAAAACACACACAACTGTTTCACTGGTAAATTTATGTCCAAAGCATTTACATGTTAGACAGAAGTAAAAAGTTAAAAAGTTATGTACTTCGAGGATATAAAACAATAATTGTTATGAACCAATAAAGCCATGCACATCAATCCTACATTGCCAGACTCGGGGAACAACTCATACACAATATGAGCAAAATGAAATACCATATGCAATTCTTACAACAAGGGAAAAGAACACACAATATAAATCAACCTTAGATTTGAAAAACATGATAAATGGCAAGTCTCATAGTACAACTTCTCAATCAGACCTCAATCTAAACAAAATCCAACTCAAAAGTGAAAATTAAGAATTTGTTAACAAAATAAGCTGATTATGCAAAATCTCTATCACAAGAACGATAACCCTATATACCGTGAATGACTGACTTCACCAAAAGGACTTCCCAATTGATAAATCAGCAATAGCTTGAACTATATATGTAGGTAGCCATACATGCAATTGAATTATAACCACATATATTAATTGAAGCATAAATATGGGTACCCATGTGTATTTGACGAATTAAAATTATTGAAACAATTTATTTACCACTTGAAGTTCAACTCGAGCATTCAAATTGGTTTCTCTTTGGGCATATTTATGATCCACGTACATCATTTCATCTTCTAGAACTCGAGCACAACCACTTAGAAGAACGAACCCAACAAGAAGAAACCAAACTCATGGTGTAGATGTAGCAGACTCGAAATTGACGGAGCAATCTTAGAGAAAGATTAAAAATGGAACATTAATTAAAAAGAAAAAAAAAACTCCCAACAAACTCTTGAATCAACCAAAGAGAACCACACATATTTGAAAGTCCTACCTAAGATCTTGTTCTTTCTAAACTGAGGTAATACATGGGATCCCAACAACAATATAAACTCACTAATAAGTCTAATATGAGAGAAAAATATTTTGATACCATAAATATTAGTATTTTTCCTCCGCCAAGACAGAAGAAGAAACACGAGGGTCAGGTAACTTGGTCATTAGCCGTTCGGACATCTTTTCTACACATATCAGTCCCAGCTATAAGCTATTCTAGATTGAGAATCTTGCTCAATTAATTAATCTAGTCATTGTTTCAATATATTGACGCGAAAAGGAAACAAAAAATACAAAACAAAAATTAATCAACATAAAATGTGTGTGAAATTGAACAATGACTAACCTCAGACAAGATGAAGAAGACATCAGAGAGCATGAAGAAATCTGAAACATAGCAACTTAAGCATGAAGAACCCACAAGTTATTTTTTTTAAATAACAACGCAAACATCTCAAATCGAGTGAGAAAAATAAATTTAGATGCTCACAAGTAGGTCAGGTGATCAACTGCTTCACTTATGGTTTCTATATTTGAGTTACAATCAGTTTTCTTCTGGTAATATACCAGCAAATACAGGGGAATCCAAGCCACTAAACAATCTTCGGTTGCAGGAAAAAAGTTATTTAGTTTAGTACAAATTCATTAGGCTCTTATGATTTAATCACTGAAATAACATGGATCGCAATTCTTTAATGAGCCAAATTCTTACCTCTCTTGGGTCTATTCTCAGTCACTTGTCAAGGATTAAACTCTATGTTTCAATACCAGCAAGTCTGTCCTTACTCGGGCTACAAGTCTCCCCCATCCTTCGAATGAAAAATTGACCTGTCTAATCACCGAGTCTCTTTCCATAGAATTTCTTAACGATAAAGAAATTCTAGCCATGTTCACCGGAATCTTCTAAGATGTCTAGATAAAGTGATAAAATCAATAAAACCCACCATCTTGTATTTTTAGAAATATCGATCCCATGAAATTTGAACAAAATATTATAGCCTAAATGAAATGTGAAGCATTAGCCAACAAAAATTTCAATCAAAGATGCATAAAATACGAATAAGAAGAAAAAATGGCGATTATGATAAGAGAGAGAGACAGAAAAACAAAAATGGAGAATATAATTGATAGTAAAACAAGAAATGCCCAATCTATGGAAACTTACAACATAACCCCGACCAATCCCAAGCTGAATAAAGCAAAATAATAGAAATCAAAGCCCAAGATTTGAAACTTCATCCATAGACTGCCTCAAAACATGTCTGAAGCACCAAATCTTCTACCTCGAAACCCACACATCGCAAATCCAAAGAACTCTTTAAAAAACTGCAGGAACTTCGTAAGCTGTAGAGGACCTGATATTGGTTGTGCTCAATTTTCTGGATGAAATGGAGGCAGATGGTTCTAGCTTGCTGTGGATAGGTCTTGGAGGCTCCGACTTCGGGATGAATGAAATTAGAAAAGAAAATGGACAAGGGGCGTTCATGTTGCGTGTGAAAATGAACCAAGTGAAGGTAGCGTGACGATAAATAAAAGAAAGTATGTTGACGAAAGGACAACAGTAAAATCAGAAAAAATATCCCATACCTCGGCTCACATGGCTAGACGTATCGGCTAATGAAAACGGCTAGGCTCAAGATGGCCAATTGGCTTAAGAATAGTGCCTAAAAACCTCCACTTCTATATATTGTAAGGATAAGGAAAATAAATAAAATATATAATTGGTATATATGAGATAATTGCAATCCGTATTCAAACTACATTTTTTTTATTTATCTAAAACCTAATTATTTTTTAACTACATTAATTACTGAGTAAATAAACTTTTATTCACTGCAATACAATTAAAATTGTTATTCATCTCATTTGACACGTAAATTTCTTTTAATTGCAAAACGTATAAATAAATATATTTTTATATTTTCCCGTTTATATTTTACTGGGAAAAAACTGTACAACCTTTACAAAACAAAATGAAGTGTCTTGATCACTTTATATCATCTTCCACTTAAACAAAAATACATTATTGTTATTAACAAATCAGTTTCCTTATAGCTGTACTATAAATTATGACAACAAAACTAAATAATCTTTATTATTATTATTATTATTATTATTATTATTATTATTATTATTATTATTATTATTATACATTAGTTTAAATTCCATGTCTCTCTCTAACGAGAGTTTTTTTTTCCCTTTTTGTTTAATATGTCCATATTAGGCAAATTCAAGAATAAAATATTTGATGATCAGCAACTTCAATGAATACCGACAACACATATTACTGTCTTTAGTCGGTTTAAAACACTTGTTAATAAAATGCTGTTTTATATATTTTACATAGTGGACCTAGAAATACATCTCAGCTTTAACTTTTATTGACTTACAAATACTTGTTTAACTATTGTGTTGTTTTATGTATAATGTTATTCCTACATTATATAATTCATAAGTATATTATTATATTATTCAATTTTCTTTTAAGTTTTTAAATTTAAATATATCATAAAACGTTGCAAAAATATAATATCGATATTCCATATTCCTTTGTGTTTTTTCATAAAAATGAAAGTCGTTCTACGTTTATTTCATCTTGTTTAATAGCAAGATTTTCACAACTAATAATTCTTAACTTTGAAATAACATGATAGAATTCAAAACTTCACGTAAAATAAAAATACAAAAATGTTTTTTTTCCAAACAAGCCTATTATTATCTTCCTTACTATCATTTTCGAAACGACAAAACATACTAAATATGCATTTTTCAAATAAAACATATATTTATCGAATATTTACTATAGATATTAACCGTGTTCGATTAGTTAATTAGGACTCATTCATATGGGTTTTGCAAATTTTACCGATTAATGCAAATACTAATGAAAAAATAGAGTTCTATTCGCGGATAAAAAACTAAACTCAAATTTATAGAACTTTACTATCCAATATATATATATATATATATTTTTTTTTTTTTTCTTGGCGACATATTTTTTCTCTAGATGAATACACAAACGGACAATTACAGCATCTTCTAAAAAAAAGATGTTTCTTAACCCACGTAGCCACATTAAAACTTGAAATTGTTAAGTTTATCCTTTTCAAGAAATTTAATTTTATAAACCCAAATGAAAATATTTATTTTTTAATATTAAAATATCTATTCAATCTCGTATGTCATCTATAAATACCCTCATTTTGTACCTCAGAATTCAAATATCTCAAACAAAAAACATATATTACAGTTCTCTTACTCTTAATCTTAAACACAGCCATGGCCACACAGTATAAACTTATCCCACAAATTGCAATTTCAGAAAGTAATTGGTCCGCAAAAGTAGTCATCATTGGAAAGCAAACACCGAAAACTGCTTGTAATTCCAGCACCAGATACCAAACTATTCTACCGATGGATTTGGAGGTATATATGTAGTAGGAACTAAATAATTTTTTAACTTTATTTTCTTTGAATATATATTTTGTAAGCACTTTCATAATTTTTTTTAAACAGGGTAATGAGGTTACATCAACTTTATACGATACAAATATTACTGCACTTAATGATCAGCTTGAACTAGGCAAAACCTATATTATCTCAAATGCAATAGTAAAGGAGAACAAAAGTCCGTTCAGAAGCTCATCTGATCAGAGAATTTGGACCATAACAGGAAGAACAAAGAATGAAGAACTGCACGAGAATAACTTAAACTTTGTTTTCTCACAATATCAACTTACTCCATTTGAAGAACTAGAACACCACATGGATAAAAACAACAATATCAGTAAAATTTCTGTCAAATATTATACATTTTTATATATGATACTGAAATATCTTGTATAAAAAAAATCATACCAATTTTTTCTCAGGTGTCATAGGAATATCTGTGGTTGTCAGACAGAAGAGAACTGTCCAAACTCATTTGGTACAGAGGCCATTCTCCAAGATATCATTTTGATAGATAAAGAATTCCAAACAGTAATGCTAACCTTATGGGACAGTTTCATGGAACGAGAATGTCTTACTATTACTGCAAACCTAGCTAACGGACCAGTCATATGGGCCACTAACCTTAAGGTTTCTTCGTTCGGTGGTATGAATACTGATTTAAGTTTTTTTTTGTCTAAGTCCATTTACTTAATAAAATACACGAAAATACTAATTATTGTATCTTTTCTTTCGCATGTATTACTTTATTTACCAAAACCAACAGCACATTCTTCATCAATTCTGACATGCTAGCTATTGCAGACTACAAAGATTGGTAATTGAAATAACTAAGAAGAAAATAGTACATTTATAATTTTTATAAATAAATATATAATCACTTGCTACAGGTTAGAAGCTAATAAAGAGAGACTTGACTAGCTCACACAAAATCAATGTTCTGTTCCTATCACACCACCGAAAATATTACCTCCAACCGACGACAAATTTACACCAATTGCTGAGTTACTAGGAATTCATCTAGAGGTACTTTCCAAGTCATTTCATCGAATATATCTCTAGTTAATATAAATATGTTAGCTATATATTTTATGAGTACATATCACTATTTCTTAAACCTACAGAAAAAATTCTATTGGGTCAAAGCTCATTGGAAGATCAATTCGAAAAATCAAAAGTTTTAGTATATGTCCTACGACAACTGCAACAAATTATCGACCCCAGACCTTGGAGAAATTCACAAATGCCGATTTTGTAAGTATGAGCATGCAAAAGGTATCCCAAGGTAATTTACATTATCCAACACATATCAAGGTTTTATCTAATACTAACATAGTTAAAAAATTACATAATATATGCTTTCCAAAAAATTAATGCTCAGAGCAAATGCTTTCGTAAACCTACAAGACAAATCTGGAGCATTAAATGCAAGCATCATAGGAAGTGCTGCAGAAACATTATTAGAAACCACTGGTAACGCGATAATGACCCATTTTAAAAAGGTAAAATGAAACTTCTAACATGTTTAAATATTGTTTTCTTTATACTTCAATATCTCCTATGCAAACATATTTGCTCTATTGCAGGAACCAGATGTAGACATCAATAGTTTTATGAGAACTGAAAGTGAAACAAATTCATTATTTTATCTGAAAGTGACACAAAAACGGCAAAATCCTTCGGAATGCCATTTTGAAATTATCTTTACGTTCAACTCTTCAGAAACAATGGTTGGAAATGAACCTTCAATAACAATCAATGAAACAAATCCTCCCACTAACATTACTGTTAAAAATTCAGCTGAATCAGGAGAAAATAGAGACGACAAAAACACAAAGACCAAAGGAAAGACACAAACCTCAAATACTGAAGCAGTCAGAAATACTCAGGCAACAACTGCATCAAATCCATAAAGGTCTCTCTTTCGATCAGATGATGCTGCTCAACCAGATTCGAGCCCGCAAAAGAAGGCTCGCAAAAATTCTCATATCAGCGACACAACAATCTTCCCAACTTCCAAAAAAACATAGATGACGTTATCCTTTCTTTTGAAGCAATAGGCAGTAAAAACTACCTCACCTAATATGTGTGTGTACAAATTTTTCATGCAGAAGTTTATCATAAAAGAAGAACGTATAACTTTTGAGACAAACATGTGAAAAGGTTGTTTTGGGGTTTTGTTTTTTGCAGATATAAAAATTATAAAGAATGTCGTTGTATGGTATTATATCCCCTTTGTTATAAAGTTTGTTATAAAGTTTTTTATGTTTGTGTTTTCACAATGTATTTATTGACTATATTTTATTTTTTTGTTACAAAGGTTAACTCTCCGTGTAAAAATGGGAGAAAAAACCTCCACGTCTGAGCGCCTGAGCAAGAGGTTTACATACTGAATTAATATTTTGATTAATTGAATTGCATCAAGTTGACGTAAACAAAGAGTAAAAAATAAATTAATTCTTCTTCTCCCCGTCCACGCACGAGGAAAGGGAAACTCCCCGTGCACACACGGGGAGAAAGCAACTCCCCGTCTGTGCACGGGGAGTTCTCTCTCCCCGTGCGTGCGCGGAGACAATTCCAACTCTTATTTTCTTTTTATTTTTTGTTTATTGGAAATATCAACTTAATTCAATCAATTCAAATATTAATACAAATTATTTATTGTATATTTATTTAGCGGACAATATATACATATTTATTACAATTTTAATTTAATCAGGACATGGACTTTTTCGATACGGTCAACCCGTATATAATTATTAAAAAAACCGTCCTTATACCAGACAATTATAATCTAAATAACAATTAGCTATTAAATAACAATTAAAATGTGCAGCATTCCACCTAAAATTGCTTGGCTTAATGATATATTAATACAATCTGTCAAATAAATAAACTTCTTAATAAATATTTTGTATTTACATATTGAATTAATATTTTCATTGATTGAATTGTTGGATGAATTATTATATGCTTATTATTGTTTTTATATTTAACTCACTAATTTAAGGTAATAAAGTAAGTTTATTTTGAATTTTAACTAAAAATGAAATATTTAAATATCGCAAATATGTCATTTTAAAAAATATATTAAATAATATATACTTATCAATTATTATACGGGACAATAATTTTTTTTTAAATTGTAAATGAAACATAAAATAGGAAAAATGTATACTATTTAAATTAAAATTATTTACATAATAATTTTGTTACTATGATTATATACTATTTGTTAACTAAATATACTATTCAAATTTCCTGTAATAAATATTTTATATTTTCGTATTGAATTAATATTTTGATTAATTGAATTCCATCAAGTTGACTTGAAAATAAACAAAAAACAAAAGAAAAAAAAATTTCTTCTCCTCCTCTCCGTGCACGCACGGGGAGGATCACTCTCCCTATGCGTGCACGGGAAAAGGAGAACTCCCTGTGCGCGCACAGGGAGAATCACCCTCCCCGTGCGCACATGGGGATGATTAATCCCTTAATTTTTTTTTCTTTTTTTGTCTATTTGTTTATTGTACATAACAACTTAATTCAATCAATTCAAATATTAATACAACTTGCAAATACAAATTAATTTTAGAGGCATATTTTATTCAACGGAAAAATATATTGTGCCGTATATAATTATTAAAAATAAAAAATATTTAAATATCGAAAATATGTCGTTTTAAAAAATATATTAAATAATATATACTTATCAATATCTTTTTTTTTTTAAATTGTAAATGAAACATAAAATAGGAAAAATGTACGCAATTTTGTAATCTGGATTATATACTATTTCTCAAGTAAATACACTATTGAAATTTCCTATAATAAATATTTTATATTCACGTATTGAATTAATATTTTGATTAGTTGAATTGCATCCGTAAACAAAGAGGCAAAAAAAAAAAATAAAAAAAAAAATTCTTCTTCTCCCCATGCGCGCACGGGGAAAGTGATTCTCCCCGTGCGCGCACGGAGAAAGGAAGACTCCCCGTGCACGCACGGGGAGAAAGCAACTCCCTGTGCGTGCACGGGGAGTTTTCCTCTCCCCGTGCGCGCAAAGGGAGGATCATTGTCCTCGTGCGCGCACGGGTAAAATTTCATCAGTGTTTTTTCTTCTTCTTTGTTTATTGTAAATACCAACTTAATTCAATCAATTCAAATATTAATACAATTTGTAAATATGTATTAAGTGTAAAGTATATAAATTTTAAAAAATCATATTATTATTCCAAACAATTTTAATTTAATCAGGACATGAACTTAAAAAATTATATTGTTATTCCAAATAATTTTAATTTAATCAGGACATGAACTTTTTCGATAAGAGGCATATTTTATGAAACGAAAAAATATATTGTTCATAAAAAATTCATTTATTTTAGAAATTTTAATTTAAATAGAGCGGATTTTTTTGGATACATTAACTATTAAAATATAATTAAAATGTATGGCATTCCAATTACAATTCCTTGACTTAATAATATATTAATACAATCAGTCAAATAAATAAACTTCTCAAATTTAATAATGTAATAAATATTTTGTATTTACATATTGAATTAATATTTTGATTAATTGAATTGCATCAGGTTAACCTAAACAAAAAGGGAAAAACATTTAATTGAGGAAATTTTTTTTAATTCTTCTTCTCCCTGTCCACGCACGAGGAAAGGGAAACTCCCTGTCTGTGCATGAGGAGTTTGCCTCTCCCCGTGCGAGCACAGAAACAATTCTAACTCTTTTTTTTTTGTTTATTGAAAATATCAACTTAATTCAATCAATTCAAATATTAATACAAATTATTTATTGTATATTTATTTAGCGGGCAGTATATAAATTTTCAAAAATCATATTGTTATTCTAAACAATTTTAATTTCATCACGACATGAACTTTTCCGATATGGTAGCTATTAATTTTAGAGGCATATTTTATTGAACGGAAAAATATATTGTGCTGTATATAATTATTAAAAAATATCCTTATGCGAGGCGATTTTAATTTAAATAGCGCATATATTTTTTGATACACTGGCTATTAAATAATAATTACAATGTGTGACATTCCAACTAAAATTGCTTGGCTTAATTATATATTAACACAATCATTGAAATAAATAAACTTCTCAAATTTAATAATGTAATAAATATTTTGTATTTACATATTGAATTAATATTTTCATTGACTGAATTGTTGAATGAATTATTATATACTTATTATTGTTTTTATATTTAACTTACCAATTTAAGATAGTAGAGTAAGTTTGTTTTGAATTTTAATTAAAAATGAAATATTTAAATATTGAGAATATGTCATTTTAAAAAATATATTAAATAATATATACTTACCAATATTTTTTTTAATTGTAAATGAAACATAAAATAGGAAAAATGTATGCAATTTTGTAATCTGGATTATATACTATTTGTTAAGTAAATACACTATTCAAATTTCCTATAATAAATATTTTATATTCACGTATTGAATTAATAATTTGGTTAATTGAATTGCATCAAGTTGACGTAAACAAAGAGGCAAAAAAAAAAAAAAAAAAACATTCTTCTTCTCCCCGTGCGTGCACGGGGGCTTTCCCTTTCCCCGTGTGCGCACGGGGAGGATCATTGTCCCCGTGCACACACGGGGATAATTCTATCTCTATTTTTTTTCTTCTTTGTTTATTTATTGTAAATATCAACTTTATTCAATCAATTCAAATATTAATCCCATTTGTAAATATGTATTTAGCGTACAGTATATAAATTTTAAAAAATCATATTATTATTCCAAACAATTTTAATTTAATCAGAACATCAACTTTTTCGATACGATAGCTATTAATTTTAGAGGCATATTTTATCGAACGGAAAAATATATTGTTCATAATGCCAAAAATTTTAATTTACATAGAGCAGATTTTTTTGGATATATTAGCTATTAAATAATCATTAAAATGTATGGTATTCCAATTACAATTCCTTGACTTAATAATATATTAATACAATCAGTCAAATAAATAAATTTCTCAAATTTAATAATGTAATAAATATTTTGTATTTACATATTGAATTAATATTTTGATTAATTGAATTGCATCAGGTTAACCTAAACAAAGAGGAAAAAAAAATTAATTCTTCTTCTCCTCGTCCACGCACGAGGAAAGGGAAGCTCCCCGTCTGTGCACGAGGAGTTTCCCTCTCCTCGTGCGAGCACGGAACAATTCTAACTCTTTTTTTTTCTTTTTTGTTTATTGAAAATATCAACTTAATTCAGTCAATTCAAATATTAATACAAATTATTTATTGTATATTTATTTAGCGGGCAGTATATAAATTTTCAAAAATCATATTGTTATTCTAAACAATTTTAATTTCATCACGAATTGAACTTTTCCGATACGGTAGCTATTGATTTTAGAGTCATATTTTATTGAATGGAAAAATATATTGTGCCGTATATAATTATTAAAAAATCATCCTTATGCGAGGCGATTTTAATTTAAATAGCGCATATATTTTTTGATACATTGGCTATTAAATAATAATTACAATGTGTGACATTCCAACTAAAATTGCTTGGCTTAATTATATATTAACACAATCAAATTTAATAATGTAATAAATATTTTGTATTTACATATTGAAATAAATAAATAAACTTCTCAAATTTAATAATGTAATAAATATTTTGTATTTACGTATTGAATTAATATTTTCATTGATTGAATTGTTGAATGAATTATTTTATATGCTTATTATTGTTTTTATATTTAACTTACCAATTTAAGATAGTAGAGTAAGTTTGTTTTGAATTTTAATTAAAAACGAAATATTTAAATATTGAGAATATGTCATTTTAAAAAATATATTAAATAATATATACTTACCAATATTTTTTTTTAATTGTAAATGAAACATAAAATAGGAAAAATGTATGCAGTTTTGTAATCTAGATTATATACTATTTGTTAAGTAAATACACTATTCAAATTTCCTATAATAAATATTTTATATTCACGTATTGAATTAATATTTTGATTAATTGAATTGCATCAAGTTGACGTAAACAAAAAGGCAAAAAAAAATAAAAAATTCTTCTCCCCATGCGCGCACGGGGAGAAAGCAACTCCCCGTGCGTGCACGGGGAGTTTCCCTCTCCCCGTGTGCGCATGGGGATTCTATCTGTATTTTTTTTTCTTCTTTGTTTATTTATTGTAAATATCAACTTAATTCAATCAATTCAAATATTAATACAATTTGTAAATATGTATTTAGCGTACAGTATATGAATTTTAAAAAATCATATTATTATTCCAAACAATTTTAATTTAATCAGAACATCAACTTTTTCGATACGATAGCTATTAATTTTAGAGGCATATTTTATCGAACGAAAATATATATTGTTCATAATGCCAGAAATTTAAATTTAAGTAGAGCAGATTTTTTTTGGATACATTAGCTATTAAATAATAATTAAAATGTATGGTATTCCAATTAAAATTCCTTGACTTAATAATATATTAATACAATCAGTCAAATAAATAAACTTCTCAAATTTAATAATGTAATAAATATTTTGTATTTACATATTGAATTAATATTTTGATTAATTGAATTGCATCAAGAACGTAAACAAAGAGGGAAAAAAAATTAATTCTTCTTAAACTCCACGTCTGTGCACGGGGAGTTTCCCTCTCCCCGTGCGTGCACGGAAACAATTCTAACTCTTATTTTTTTTTTTCTTTTTTGTTTATTGGAAATATCAACTTAGTTCAATCAATTCAAATATTAATAAAAATGATTTATTGTATATTTATTTAGCGGACATTATATTAATTTTCAAAAATCATATTGTTATTCTAAACAATTTTAATTTAATCAGGACATGAACTTTTTCGATACGGTCAACCCGTATATAATTATTAAAAAAACCGTCCTTATACCAGACAATTTTAAACTAAATAAGGCAGATTTTTTTTGATACATTAGCTATTAAATAACAATTAAAATGTGTGGCATTCCAGCTAAAATTGCTTGGCTTAATAATATATTAATACAATCTGTCAAATAAATAAACTTCTCAAATTTAATAATAAAGTAAGTTTATTTTGAATTTTAACTGAAAACTAAATTTTTAAATATCGCAAATATGTCATTTTAAAAAATATATTAAATAATATATACTTACCAATTATTATACGGGACAATAATTTTTTTTAAATTGTAAATGAAACATAAAATAGGAAAAATGTATGCTATTTAAATTAAAATTATCTATATAATAATTTTGTTACTATAATTTTTAAAAATTATATACTATTTGTTAACTAAAAATTATATACTATTTGTTAACTAAATATACTATTCAAATTTCCTGTAATAAAAATTTTATATTTACGTATTGAATTAATATTTTGATTAATTGAATTCCATCATGTTGACTTGAAAAAAAAAAAAAAAAATTCTTCTCCTCCTCTCCGTGCACGCACGGGGAGGATCACTCTCTTAATTTTTTTTTTCTTTTTTGTGTATTTGTTTATTGTACATAACAACTTAATTCAATCAATTCAAAAATTAATACAACTTGCAAATACAAATTATTTATTGTGTATTTATTGCGGACATTATATAAATTTTAAAAAATCATATTGTTATTCTAAACAATTTTAGTTCAATCACGACATGAACTTTTTCGATACGGTAGCTATTAATTTTAGAGGCATATTTTATTCAGTGGAAAAATATATTGTGCCGTATATAATTATTAAAAAATCATCCTTATGCTAGACGATTTTAATTTAAATAGCGCAGATATTTTTTGATACATTGGCTATTAAATAATAATTACAATGTGTGACATTCCAATTAAAATTGCTTGGCTTAATAATATATTAACACAATCTGTGAAATAAATAAACTTCTCAAATTTAATAATGTAATAAATATTTTGGATTTACATATTGAATTAATATTTTCATTGATTGAATTGTTGAATGAATTATTATATACTTATTATTGTTTTTATATTTAACTTACCAATTTAAGGCAGAAGAGTAAGGTTGTTTTGAATTTTAATTAAAAATGAAATATTTAAATATTCAGAATATGTCATTTTAAAAAATATATTAAATAATATATACTTACCAATATCTTTTTTTTAATTGTAAATGAAACATAAAATAGGAAAAATGTATGCAATTTTGTAATGTGGATTATATACTATTTGTTAAGTAAATACACTATTCAAATTTCCTATAATAAATATTTTATATTTACATATTGAATTAATATTTTGATTAATTGAATTGCATCAAAATTGACGTAAACAAAGAGGCAAAAACAAAAAATTCTTCTTCTCCCCGTGCGTGCACGGGGAGTTTCGCTCTCCCCTTGTGCACACGGGGAGGATCATTGTCCCCGTGCACGCACGGGGACAATTCTATCTGTATTTTTTTCTTCTTTCTTTATTGTAAATATCAACTTAATTCAATCAATTCAAATATTAATACAATTTGTAAATATGTATTTAGTATACAGTATATAAATTTTAAAAAATCATATTATTATTTCAAACAATTTTAATTTAATCAGAACATGAATTTAAAAAATTATATTGTTATTCCAAATAATTTTAATCTAATCAGGACATCAACTTTTTCGATACGATAGCTATTAATTTTAGAGGCATATTTTATCGAACGAAAAAATATATTGTTCACAATGCCAAAAATTTTAATTTAAATAGGGTATTTTTTTTTTGATACATTATCTATTAAATAATAATTAAAATGTATGGCATTCCAACTAAAATTGCTTGGCTTAATAATATATTAATACAACCTGTCAAATAAATAAACTTCTCAAATTTAATAATGTAATAAATATTTTGTATTTACATATTGAATTAATATTTTCATTGATTGAATTGTTAAATGAATTATTATATGCCTATTATTGTTTTTATATTTAACTTACCAATTTAACATGATAAAGTATGTTTGTTTTGAATTTTACATAAATCTTCACATTAAATATAAATACAATAATAATCATATACATTAATACTAATATCATTACTCTCCATCTACCAACTTCTTACCTTACCTACCATTCCACTACCTTTAATATACCACACAAAATTACCAATCTTTCCATTCCACCTGTAGAGTCAAACGAATAAATGATTCTGACCAAACCTTGCCAACCACTTATTTAATTCTTCATGTGATTCAAACCCAACCACTTATTTAACCTTTCTTACTAGCTAAAAGTAAAAGAAAAAACCTACTTCGTGCAAGAAAAATCCACTTATATTTTCTACGTTCAATAGTTTCTCTCCATAAATATAATTTCACCTTCACTCAAACTTTAAACTATCTATTCGAAAAAGGTATGTTAATCTTCATCTTATAAATATTCAATAATTTTATATTTTTAATGATTTCATAATAAAATCGTCCATTTGTATCCTTATTGTTATTTAGTAATTTATACATTCATTCTTACTGTCATTTTAAAAATTGTAGTATTTTTAGGATGCTACAACAAATTATAATATAATTACAATAAATTATGATATAATTGCAACAAATTAGTATTATAGTATATTTAAAACGTGTTGTCTTTCGAAATATATAACTCCAAACTTTTGCTACAAATACAGTTTGAAGAACTTCAATATTAGGTTATAAATTTGTGATAACCTTCAAACGAAAAATTGCTTATTGTAAAACATGTGTATTTTTATTAGTACAATATCACATATTACAAGTAATACAATAAATTGTCATTAATTTTTTTCCCTCTTATTTGCTACAAAAATAATAAATGAAATACATAAAATCATAAATTCCATAAATCAGTAAAATTTTATTAGTCATATATTTAAAATATTTTCCTTATCTTCTATCTATACAGATGTATTTGGAATACTTGCTTTATCTAAACCATTGGTATTTTGCTGGCGTAACTCAATATCCTAATCATCAGTGTCTTAGGAATTTTCTTGAGCTTATCAACGCAGATCAACACGAGGATTTAATGGGTAGCAACTTTCATGCATTCATACGTAGTGTTTTTCATAGATCTGAAGAAGAACAACAGTTTAGTGGTAAATTGGTTCATGAGTTTATAATGCGCCTTGTTCATTGCGGTAAAATGAATGAAATTTGGGTCAAATTAAATGATCAGCTAGCCCGCTTTAGTATGCATGAGTTCTGCCTCATAACAGGATTACCCTGTCACGAAATACCTTTAGAATTTCATTTTACTGGTAATCGACTTAAGGATGAATATTTCAATGGTACGAGCAGAATCAAAATGACAACACTATCTGAAGCATTTCACCTTTGTGAAAACGAAGATGACAAATTCAAACTTGGCTTAGTAATGTTCGTAGAATGCATTTTGAAGCCTACAGGAAGATATATTGATCAAAAAACTTTATCCATGGTTGAAAATGTTAATGCTTTTCTTGCATATCCGTGGGGCCGCCAATCATATAATGTTTTACTAAAATCATTACAAGCATCACATGTAGAACAAGTACAGAGAATGCACCAGAATGAACAACTCGAATCAAAATATTCATTACATGGATACCCACTTGTATTTCAGGTATTACTCTTCTATTTTTTATTTTTTATATATTCTATTTATATTTTATTCATTGATTTTTAATCTTATATATCTAATATACATTTCTACTTATATAAGTATTGGATATACGAAGCATTTCCTCGGATTGACCGAAAATTTGGACAACCTAGAGGTAGAGTAATAAGAACACCAAGAATGTACAGATGGAGGCCACAGAGAGGGTTAACAGAAAATACAATCAGACAATTTTTATCTACTCAAGAGGTATTTCACATATTCATTATATTCCTTCTAACAGTATACTTAAATTTTCTTTTTTACTTCTGGAAAAATTTTAAACACATTATTTAAATATTTTATTATACTTACAGATTTTAGCAAAAACAATATTACAACCAACAAATCAAGAATTACAAACAATCTGGTATATATCTCTTTCAATGCCAGACGACCACGAACATAACATACTTCACAGAATTATCACAGGAGAATCAGACAATATCCCTCAACAACTCCATGAACTTGATACCGCGCCACCTACTCCTCCTACTTCCATTCCAACTGCTTCAGACTCTCCTCATATCAGTTCTAATTACACCAGAAGACAAGAAATGGAAGAACTGTTAGATACACACATGCAGCATATTATATTAGATGTGTCTCATTTATGCAACAATATGAGAACAAACATTACATCAGATGTATCTCAATTCTACAACCACTTGGATACAACCATCATGGAACAATCACATAGACAAGAACACCGGTACGACACAATTCTTCAACAACAGAGAGAATTATTTAACCAACATCACATGTCACAAGATGAAAATCATGCCATGCATTCTACTACGCAAAACCACGTGGATACCAATTTAAGTTCAGTGCGAACTTATATTAATGAACAAAATGTCAACCTTCTTGACAAATTATCCACATGAGAATCACACATGGAACATCTTGTACATTCTCTCCATGAAGATGCTCCTATCCATATGAGCCCTAATGTACAACATGCATCAGTATCTCAACAGACCGAAAATATTTCCACAGAAGTAGTGGAAAATAGAAACAAAGGAAAAAAGGTACAGTTTTCCATACCACCAACAAATTATCCTTTGGAAGACTGTTGTATAGAAAATTACAAAACAGTCACAAATTGGATGGCCAAAAATGATCCACGGTAATAAATCTATTTGTATCTCATCCTCTTCGATAACATCATTTAAATTTTGTACATTTTAACTTAAATTAAATTATGTTGTGTAGAACATTTTGGAAAGATCCAGACAACAACCTACATGAAAGGAATTTCCTCGAATCTATCCTGGACATAATGCAAGATATAACTACTATGGTTAGTAAAATCCATTTTTCATAATACATTAAATTTCATAGATAATATTTTCAAATTACATCTATTTTTTTGCTAGAGTATTGATCAGGAATTAACATTGTTGCGGTGGCTTGTCAACGACAAATCCTCCCCAACCTCAAAAGAATATGCAATCCTAGACTTCAACTATGAAGCGGAGTGTACTCGTCAAATGATGGTCCACTTAGAAATTCGGGACAGCAATACTATTGGAGATGTTGGGAATTTCCCCGTGATCCTGTAGTACGCAAATGGTGTTTTACCAATAGCTGGTCGTTCGTAGTTAAGATGCAAATACCTATTGATTCCATGTTACTACCCAGGCAACACATGGTATCTATTTTTTTTGAACATTCCCGAATGGAAAGTTGAAATATACGACTGCAGTAACAACGTTCATACCCCAGAACAAATTCAAGCACATTCAAACGCGGTCATTGACTTAACAAGAGGCTTGCTGATGAGCGTAAAATTTGAAAACTACAGGCGCTACGTAAAGAAAATTCCAGACAGACCACTGGCAATTGATATCAAACAATATCACCATGCTATGCATAACGGGTAAAAATATAATGCATTTATTTATTACTATAATATTCTATTTCTTCCTTCGTATAATTTTACATTTACTATGTTCATTACACTGAATATAAAATTATTCGTTTCGCAGGACAAATTGTGGAATTTTTCTGCTCAAATACATAGAATGCTTTGTTTTAGGCTACCCAATAGAGACAGTTTCTGTAGACATGATGATTGCGTATAGACGGGAGCTTGTCGTTGATATCTGCTACAATGAATACTTCATGCATCCTCGTTAATTATGATATTACTGGTTGACAAATATAAAAATGATCAAAGTTGATATGTACCACATCTTGTAATTTTATATGAAAGTTTGGATCAGCACGAAAATATGCACTTTTTCGAACTCAATTATAATTTGCAATCAATTATTCTATATCGAAAATACTACTTTACAAAGTTTAATGTGTATAAAATATAAGAAGAAGTTATACTATTTTACTAATCTATTTATTTGTTCAAATATTAAACACTTTAAATACACTACGTATTTAAATTTTAGTATATACAAACGGAAGTAATCCTAATATATGAATGTTTTTAGATATTTAAAATTTCTTGCTAATTAAATTAAAATTGTTTCGAACAACACCCCTCTTATGATTATTTTTAAAAATCTTTATAGTGTTGTCAAATAAATACACTTGTGTAATTTTCAAATTTATGAAATTGAATATATTTTCTAATATTTTCGAATTTATTTATTAATAAATGAAATTGTATTTAGGGTTTATGCAAATTGTAAATTAGTTAAAAAAAGAATTCAAATTTAATTATTATTTAATAGCCAACGTATCAAAAAAATCTGCACTATTTAAATTAAAATTGTTTGGCATAAGGATGATTTCTTTAATAATTATATACGAGACAATATATTTTTCAGTTGGATAAAATATACCTTATCAGAAAGTAGTTTAATACCTACCGTATTGGAAAAATTAATGTCTTGATTAAATTATAATTGTTAGGAATAAGATTATGATTTTTACAAATTTATATACTGTACGCTAAATAAATACACAATAAATAATTTGTATTTACAAATTGTATTGATATTTGAGTTGCTTGAATTAAGTTGATATTTAGAATACAAAAAAAAATTAACATATGGAATTGTCCCGTGCGCGCACGGGGAGAGTGATCCTCCCCGTGCGCGCACGGGAAGAATGAAACTCCCCGTGCGTGCACATGGAGTTCCCTTTCCCCGTGCGCGCACGGGGAGAAAATGAATTTTTTTTAACGTCAATTTGATGCTATTTAATTAATCAAAATATTAATTCTATACGTCAATATAAAATATTTATTGTAGGAAATTTCAATAGTATGTTTAATTAACAAATAGTATATAATCTTTAAAAATCATCGTCATAATTATTCTGTCATAGATAATTTGAATCTAAGTGGCATATATTTTTCCTATTTTATGTTTCGTTTATAATTACAAAAAAAAAAAAAAAAAGAAAGCTATTGTCTCGTATAATAACTGGTAAGTATATATTATTTAATATATTTTTTAAAATGACATATTCTCTCGATATTTAAATATTTCGTATAATAATTGGTAAGTATATATATTAATTAATATATTTTTTAAAATACATATTTGCGATATTTAAATATTTCGTTCTTAGTTAAAATTCAAAACAAACTTACTTTATTACCTTAAATTGGTAAGTTAAATATAAAAACAATAATAAGCCTATAATAATTCATCCAACAATTCAATCAATGAAAATATTAATTCAATATGTAAATACAAAATATTTATTACATTACTAAATTTGAGAAGTTTATTTATTTGACAGATTGTATTAATATATCATTAAGCCAAGTAATTTTAGTTGGAATGTCACACATTTTAATTATTATTTAATAGCTAATGTATCAAAAAAAAATCTGCCTCATTTAGATTAAAATTCTCTGGTGTAAGGATGGTTTTTTTAATAATTATATACGGCACAATATATTTCTCCGTTGAATAAAATATGCCTCTAAAATTAATAGCTACCGTATCGAAAAAGTTCATGTCCTGATTAAATTAAAATTGTTTGGAATAACAATATGATTTTTTAAAATTTATACTCCCCGTGCGCATATTTTTGTCCGTCAACTTGATGCAATTCAATTAACCCAAATATTAATTCAATAAGCAATTGTCATTTCCTTATATTTTTCAATCAATTCAAAGAAATACTCATTTCCTCCTCCTATCTATATTTGTTGCTTTTGAATAGAAAATTATTTTTCAACACTTTGTTTATGTTCAATTCTTCCATTTGCACTGTAGATTAACACCCAATAATTTATCCATATAAACTATGTATTCTTTGTTCCATTCACTTGTCTCGGTCTACAATTATATACTTTGTTCCATTCATTTGTGTCGGTATACAATTGGAATCACTTGTGTGTTTTATTCTCTAATCTATCTTTTAATTTTCACCTACTCAATTCTTACCTACCCTCCAAAGCCAATCGTTTCATAAAATTAATCTAATATAGAATCCATCATTCACCTACCAACCAATTTCCACCTACCCACTTCTCAACTATCATCCCACTAGCCTCAACACCTTCCACCCGTAAATACATTCAATTATTTCATTTCTAATTGACTGTGGTTCAACCTCATATCTCTTATATTTTATTCAAATTCGCCCTATAAATATAATCATCTATCGAAATGAATATATATTCAGTTTGCATACTTTCTTTCCCAATACCCTACTCGAGTAAGTGTAAAATTAGCTTTCTAAATGATGCTACACTGCTTGTTTTTCACCTGTAAAAATTCCACCGGCACTTCTTAACCTTACAAATCATTTGCAGGTAATTTTCTAAACACGGCTGCAACTATAAAAACTTGATATTAAAAACTGCAGCGACACCATTGACCAGACAGACGTTCGATAATTTAACATTGAAGACAACTTCAAATATCATAATGATATCTTTGAAATTGACTTCTATGTCAAATTTTGAAACTTCTATCTGGTCTAATGGTGTCGCTGTCGTTTTTAACATATCAACTTTCTATAATTACAGTTGTAACTAGAAGTTCAAGAATCGATTCACAGTTGCTAATTTCAATCTACCTGTCCAATTAATTAATTTGAGGTAAATATAATCACAAATAAATAATAATTTCCACACAATTCTAATTGTTTTGTTTACCTAGATATACTTTCTTGTAAAACATTTAATATCATATTTGTTTCCCTATTCTTGAATGAGAATTGCTTAGAAGTAAACATTTTATGTAACATGATTCTAAACTATTGTCTATAATCTAATTCCAACATTCTTATAACTTTAAACTGTTGTCTATAATCTAACTCCAACATTTTTCACTCAAGAACATGTTTTGCGAATTGACCATAGTTCTATGTCCATTATAGTCCACAGAAATCAAAACAAGCCAACTATGGTCATATCCTGATTTAGCTTTAAATCGGCATACAAAAAAATTCTTTTTTCATTTGTTAAGCCTTTGTTTAAAACACATTTTAAGAATAATAGAAATTTTGGAACACTATTTGATGTAAGAATGTGTGATGGAAAAGTGATGAAAAGTTTTTGATTTGCGTGTAATATTATTATATTGAGAGAATGTATGGTTGAAATAAAAAATAAGAATGAGAATGAGAATGAAAAAGAGAAATTAATGAGTGTGAAACGGTGACTAAATCTTTTGATCTCAATAGCAATACTTATATTTGCTTAACGTCTAATTAATTTTTATGTTTAGTGTATTTTGTATAAATATAAATTCAGCTTTCACCACCTTAATCCTCCATTTCGTGTTTGGTCATACCATTGATTTATTCCATTTCTGCACCGATCATTTACAATTTTGTAAAACATTTGACAATTCACTATACTTACATTCTTTCTTTTTTCAAACTGAAACTGAATAATCTATTAACACATTTACATGTTTGTAGTCAAGGTTCTAAAAGACGTAATGCATGGCGTTGCGTGGAATCCAAAACATATGCATAGAAAAGCGTCAAAAGACGTTTTCTTATTTTAATTTTTAATCAATTACAAATAGGGGTGGGCGTGGGTTGGGTTGGGTCGGTTTTTTCCCCAACCCATACCCAACCCAACATGGTCGATTTGGTATAAATTCAACCCAACCCAACCCATGTAAAGATTGAAACCCAACCCAACCCAACCCAATCAAATGTTGGTCGGGTCGGGTCGGGTTGGTTGGGTTAGGTTGGGAGTTGAGACAATCTATCAACAAATATTAAAGTCACCAAAGTACTAAATTTAAAGCAATATTAATATATTGGGTTAAAGAGAGATGTATTGGAAGAGAGATATCATCCAAATCACAGTCAATGTTGATGATTTAGTGAGACGACGCCGCCGCGTGAGAGAAATGATGGAAAATATGTTAGAATTTTTTTTTTGTCTCACTTTTTTTTTTTTTTTGACCGGGTCTCTCACTTTTATTCTATTTTAGTTTGGCAAAGTTTTTTAGTTTTTTAATTAGCGGGTCGGGTTGGGTGGTTTTTGTCGGGTGGATGGGTTAACCCACAACCCAACCCAACCCGACCAACTTAACCTTGCAAACCAACCCAACCCAAGAAAAAAATGGAAAAAACCGACCCAACCCGGTCGGGTTGGGTTGGGTCGGGCGGGTTGATCGGGTTGGGCGGGTTTTTGCCCACCCCTAATTACAAACCGTATTTACTAAACATTTAAATCAAATTTATAGAAACTTTTTATATATTTTTTAAAGTTTCCAAAAAAAAATATATATATATATAAATTTAAAATTTAAATAATTTATAACAAAGCATATTCAAGTAATTATTCATCACTCATCGGTAGATAAAATGTAACCCAATTAATGATTTAATACTTCACATTAGTCACTTGATTTTCGGGTCCAATAGTTGTTTTGATTTTAAATTAGAACAAACTGAATAAATTATTATTTAATAATTTTTAACTTCAAAGAATTGTTAAAAAAAAAAAAAAGGTAACGCGCATGCAACACTAATATATCCTCAACAAGTACAAAACCCGTGCAATGCACAGGCAAAAACAACTACTATATTGTAAAATTTATCAACTTTAAAATGTACATATTACTTGCTAATATATTAACATTAAATTGTTCTATTTTTTTGCCTTTATTCGATCCCTATTTTTTTTAAAATATATTTCTTTGTCTTCTTTCCAACCACACATTCTTTATTAAAATAACATTACACGCATACAAATTTTTTTTCTTAATTTTAGTCATATATTTTCCATCAATCTACCATTTCGAAATACATTCTATACTAAAAATGAGGCTCAAACGGACCCTTAGTGAAAACTGAAACACAAACCAAACGAACATTTATTTTATAAAAGTTAATTTAGCCTTGTTTGATCCCCATTTTTTGAAAAATACATTTTTTTTTCTTTTCTTTTCAACCACACATTTTTCAATAAAATAATATTACACGTAAATTTTAAAAATTTCTCTACTTTTTAATAACGTATTTTTCATTAATTTACTATTTAATGCATTATATATTTTAAAAAATGTGGCTCAAACATGTTATTGCTTCCAAAAATACATTTTTACGTATTCGTATTCTTTGGTGATAACTCCTTTGTGGTCGAACTCAAACGATTTGGGCTTGATATTAGGTTAATGATGGTTAATGGGTAGATTCTTTGAATTTGAATACGTGGAAATTACACCGATGCATACATTTCAATTTTCAACTTCAAAAATCAAGTTATAATTATTTTTTGAATTTTAAAAATAAATAAAAATTCCCAACTACTACAATCGAGCTCGACACTCATCCACCCCCATCTGTTTGTCTTCAACCATCCTCGTCTGCCTTGATCCACTATGAAAGTTTTAAATTATTTAGACTCACGAAAAAATTACACAATAAAAAATAACAAGTCAATTTTTAATTGTTTTTAGATAGTTAGTCAAACATGTTAATTTATCCTAAATTTGAATACCACAATCGATAATTAAATTAGTAAAAAACACCAAAGATGATCATGGAGAAATCTCATTTGGGTAAAAATTTCAGACATTTTGCCGGTCAATAATCCACTATAAGTCGAAGCAAACTTACAGTACGGTTCAGACCTTTTTACCCCTTAGAACTTCTGATCTCAATTCCTGCAGTCTCCCTTGGTTCTATTGGAAATGTGCTCCTTCAAAACAAATCCCAAATTCTAGTTTATGCCTTAGCACTCTTGGACTGCGTGTTTTGACGCTAGATCCTGATTTGTGATACCTCGCTTTAATCCTCTTGAATTTGTGTTTCTGCAACAATTCCCGATCTCTGGTATCGATTTATCTCAGGTGGATTAAATGATTTGGTATTTGATCAAAAGATCTTATGTGTTTTGATATGTGATTTTATATAAAACATTATGACTTGATCGACAAAGTACGGTTTAGATGAATTTATGGATCAAGTCATATTTGATGGTTGAATCTTGGAATCAAAGAATGTTTTGGATCTTTAAAGGAATGATCTTTATGGAATAAATGTCAACCAGTTGCTCGAGTGTCAAACCAGCGCGATAGACGAGCAGCAACTAAGCACTTGTTAGTAGTTTTAACACAACTTTCTCTTCCGATTTCGATTGAGATGATTCAAAATGCGTTGAAAAGATAACCCAAAGTACTATAATTCTTCTAGAAATAGTTTTGTTCAAATTCTAATGTTTTCTATATGAAAAACGCATTGCAAGTTACAACTGAAAAATTTGAAGCATAACTTTTATGGCTATTTGAAACTCTTTAGACTTTTAATTACATTCCCATGATCATATGTGATTATCTTGGACTCCTTTAAGACTTATACTACCTATTTCAACTATTTTGTTATAATTAGGACTCAATAACTCCTAATTTGACTTTGATTGCAATTTGGTAAACTCATAATATAATTTAACTAGGACATGATTTTGACTAAAAAATTGCTAATTACAAATATCGAAATTGCGAATAATAATTTGGACTTAACACACTACAATCGAGCCCACCAATGACACACGCAACCACTGCTATGCAACGACGACGATTTTGGAATTTTGGGGTTTTTGGGGTGGTTTCTTTCGCATTTGATCTTATCCGATATGCTTAGTTGGAGTTTGCGATGATTTTTGTTGGTAGTTTGCAAATGGTGGTGGTTGTTTGCAGTTTGCAAATTGTGACAGTTAGTGGTGGTGGTGCGACGTGTGGTAAGGTGTTCGATTTACGCACGTGGTGGATTGGGGTGGGGTGGGCATGGGTTGGATTAGTTTTTGTCTCAATCCAAACCCAACCCAACATGATCAGTCTGATCATAATTTAATCCAACTCATCTCAATCAAGTATCTATCGGATTGGGTTGTGTTGGGTAGGGTTGATCGATTTGGGACAATTTGTCAACAAAAATTAAAGTAGTCGGGCTGGGTTGGACGAATATATAATTGACTTATAACTTATATAATATTAGCCTCTATAGTTGCAATGACCAAAAAATCTGAATTATTTTGGCACTTTATGCCCGAAAATGTTACATGGAAAAATTGATATTAAATTTATGAAGCCAAAAAATGTTTTTGTGTTGAATGTGTATTTGCTTTTACTATTTTTCGTAAAATGCATTATATCTAAGTCTTCTAATATTATTCTAAAAGCTTTCATGTCTTATGTCATATTCAATACTTCTCGTGTATCGTGTTTGTGTATATAAAACATAGTTAATTAGTAGTATATTATGGTTTCCTCGAACTTTTTTAACTATTGCACAAATTTTTTCCAATAGAATCTGACATTTTAATTTAGGTTTTCTGAATATTGTAGCTCTTAGAGGTTGTGTGAAGAAGCAAAGATTCAATTTCGTCCAAGTAATATCATAACACTTGTAAAGTTTATAAATATAGTTGGGTTGGGTTGGACGTGTTTATTCGATTTTCATGAATTAACTTATAACCCGATCTGACCCGACTTGTCTATGCAACTAACTCATCCAACCCCGTGTAAAAAGAACAAAAAATTGACCAAAACTGATCAAGAAGGTTCAGTTTGGCAGTTTGGGCAGGTTCGTTAGGGTTTGTCCACCCCTATTTATGACTCACAATTTATTATGTTATGACCAGTTAATTTAATAATTTGTAATCGAGAAATAACTTGTTACCAATTAACTTGATAATTTGTGACCATTAAATAAATTGTGACTCACAAAATTTGTGATTTGTGATCAGGAATAATATTTGACCAATTAATTTGATAATTTGTGGTAGACAAATAAGTTTTGACATATAAAATTTGTGATTTATGACTATGACTGTGACTTTTTTATTGTGATTAGTACATAACTGTGATCATAAACCGTATAATATTGTAACCTTAATATATTTAATTAATAAAATATTTTTATTTTTATTTAATTAATAAAATTAAAATTATGACCTGATTTTTGAAACTTTAAAACAAGTTTCTTAATTTAGAAATTGTATCTTGCGACTAAATATGCATTGTTTCCTTTGAATATTACACATATTGACTGGGACTTGTGAATATGTCTCTGGGTTCTTTAAGGTTGCTTTGTTGGGCCTGACAATTGTATTAGAGTTGTGGAAAAATTCGCATATGCATTGTTACAGAACATTATTTCATGTTTTACTACATAATGTTTAAAATGCTAAAATACTGTTTTGTATATGAAATATATTAAAATTACTAATTTCGAATAATAGAAATGCTTTGAATACTCCATTTTCATGCCTCCCATTTAATACATTTTCCTAAAAAAAAATGAAAATATATATATATATGAAGATCAATTTGTGAGAAAATCTTGGTTTCTTGAATTATTTTGTTCTTCGAATGTATTGACTGTCTGAACATCAAATGGACATCGAGATTCAATTTTAGTTCACCATCAAAATGGTTTTGTAGCTGGTCCTGGAATGGAAAACCCAGGGCCTGACTGAAACACCTTTTCTTCCTTCTTTGCAAGCCAAGCCTTCATCTCACACGAAAGAGAAAATTAGACTACATGACTGTAAGTGTTATGCCATAGGTCCAATCAACTTTGGACATAAGCACTTTTAATGTATATATATATAACCGATGCACATTTATGGCAAGATCTATTATTGAATTAATATTCTAATTAATTAAATAATAGAATCCGTAGATTCAAGTTTTGGTGATTTGTTAATCACAAAGAGTTGTGATTGTGAGATACAAATCACATGTGATTGAATCTTAAATCGTCCATGGTCGTATGTAATAACGAGATACGGATATAGTTATTACGGATAGATCATCACGTGTGACATTTCTTACTTATGAAGTAAGTAGTTGATCTCACAAGCTAAAGTGTAGAGACACTTGAATGAACACGTGAATGTTTTGTTATAGAACAAAACATTGGAGACCCGCTGAGAGATTCCACATGGAAAACTATTTGAGTGTCAGTGGTTAATCTCTAACGTTCGGTAGTGGAATTGGTCCTTTGACTTGAGGTCATCATAGTGCCTTATGTGAGGACAGTCATGCTTTGGTAATGTCGGATGTTGCTCTGTCAAGGGTCACTAATACGGCATTGTTCGGGTATGTCAAGAATCATATGAAAGTTGTGAATAATCAATAGAGGATTCGTCACTCTTAGATAGTAAGAGATTATGATCTACATTTCATCCAGTTAAGTTGATAATGAAATCCTTGGCCAAGGTAAACTCATAAGTTGGAAAAGAGTTTTCGACTTACATTGACTTAACAGTAGGATAAAAGATATGATCGATAATTGAGATTGACACACGTCCATATCTCGTAATTGATCGGATCATATTGACGAAGGGATTATAGTTTCACGATAAACGAACAAGTTTGGTTTTGTTATGTCACGTGACATTTCCCATCACATGTATTGCCCTGACCATTGCTAGATGTCAATCTGGGACAACGAATGTAAATTGATGATAAATTAAAATGGGTATTTTAATTTATCAGTTTTGATTAGATCAAAATAATAATTCACGTCGTTAGACATTGTGATTGGAAACCTAATGGGTCACACACAAAAGAGAATCAGAAAAATGAGATTTACCAATTAATTAATTGACAAATGTTGGATAATTAATTAATTGGGTTGCTTATTAATAGACCCGAATTAATTAATTGGATTAATTAATTCATGGACCGGATTTAATTAATTTGATTAATTAAATGTTGGACCGGGTTAAGTTAAGAGATGGGCCAGCCCGTTTGGACTTATATTAATAAGCTGTTAGGGTTTGAAAACAGTTATGGATTATTCATTATTCTGGCTAGCACGAGAAAAGAAAACTCTGGCCGTCATTCTTATTCTCTGTGTGGATCACCATTGGAGGCTGGACAATTGGACAGCTTGGATTGTAGATCGTGATCATTGGAGTTCGTGAATCAGCAAAAGAGTTTGCAGAATTCATCAAGGTATTATTCTAAACACAGTTTCTATCTAAACACAATGTAGATCCTTGTTTGGGAATCGAAATTGCTTTACTTCCGCTGCGCATTGATTAAGTAGGTTCCCAACAGTGGTATCAGAGCCTACTTTGTGTTTGTTAGAAATTGTTTTTGCATGTTTGAACAATCAAAAGTTGATTGTTTAATTTTTCTTGTATCTAGCAATTTACAAAATTGATTTTACATTCAAAAATCTGTTTTTGAAAAGGAAATAATTTTGTTAAATTTTGGATCTGAAGGAAAAAAAAAAGAAGGGCGGCCGGACCCCGCGGCGACACCACCGGGCCATGGCGGCAGGAGCGGCCCCACGACCAGGAAGCAGCAACGACCGTCGCTGCTGCGTCTGCGTGTTGCAGCAGCGACTGTTGCTGCTGCTGCAGCGGCGCTCACAGTCGCTGCGAATTGCAGCGGCGAGCGCCGCTGCTGGAAACGCAGTAGCGCACGGCGCTGCTGCTGGTTATTGCAACAGCGCCGTGCGCTGCAGCAATACCCCGGTGGTGCGACGCTGTTGCACCACCGTTATTCCTGTAGCTGGTCGCCGCAAAAGAAGGGGTCGATTTCTAGGGTTTTCTACGCGGGAGAGAAGAAGTGGAGGTGGGGGCCTCTCTTGCAATTTACGAAATTGCAAGCCCCCCCCTGAAATTATGATTATAGGGTAAAACTTGCAATTTTAAAAAGGGGGACTTGTTCTGAAATTTTCAAAATTGAAAGGCCCTTATTATAATTTTAAACTTGGGTCAGATTTGCAATTTTCAAAATGGTTTTGAACTTAAATATTAAAATGGTTTTTAATTTTATTTAAAATGGGTTTTGACCCATATTATCAATGATGACCCGTTTAAAATTTTATTTAAAATTGACGACTTTTTATATTTTCGTTAAAATTGGATTTTAACTTAAATATTAAACTTTTGACCCTAAATTGAATTTTATTTTAGTTAGGAGTTTTATCCTAAATTAAAATGTTAATTCAATTAAATTAGAGTTGGACTCTAATATAATATTTAATTAAAATTTGATTTTAATTAAATTATATCACCCTAATATATTCTTGAAATTAGAGTTGGACTCTAATTTGACATTTTAATTGAAATTTGATTTTAATTAAATTGTCTCGCCCTAAAAAATTTCTTAGAATAAGAGTTGGACTCTAATCTTGTATTTAATTAAAATTTGATTTTAATTAAATAAGTTCGCCCTAATATCTTGGAATTGGAGTTTGACTCTAATTTTATATTTAATTAAAATTTGATTTTAAATTAAATTTAATCGCCTTAAGTTTTGAAATTAGAGTTGGACTCTAATTTGATATTTAATTAAAATTTGATTTTAATTAAATAGTTCCGCCCTATAATAGTGGAATTAGAATGAGATACTAATTTGGTATATAAAATTAAAATTTGATTTTAATTAAATATACCCGTCAATTAAATTAATTAATTAGATTAATTAATTATTTCATTGTTCCGATTCATTTGTCTAAATTAGTTTAGACGACTTTAATTGCTAGAAACTTGAAACATGTTTGCATATAATATTAGATATTATATAAGAATGCATTTATATGATGAATGTTTTATTAGTGGATGATTATGGACTCGACCATGTGGATGTGTTGAATGGTTAGTTTTATTCTTGTTGTTATTATGGGCCTGCGAGCTCTAATTCATTTTGGACCTGCGGGTCCGTTATTATTATGGGTCTGCGCGTCCAATATTGTTTAGGCCTGCGTGCCAACTAGTATGGGATACAAGTTGCAGCTGGACTAATTGAAGATACAAGAAGATGAGGAGACCATAGAGATGGATCATTGTATGAATAAATGCTATACCCCCTAGGAGCTGACCAACTAGTCTTCCTTATGGCTCGGGAAGACTAGATAGTATAAGTCCATAATCGTCCACACTATTATATGTATGTTTATTTGCATGTTAGATGTATAATAAAATATATATAATTATTACGATGAGACCTTTGCATGCAAAATCCCTCGTTGAAAATATTAAGTCATTTTCTTATTAGCCTTCCATCATTATAGTGAAAAACGAGAATCCTAAATCGATCTCAGCTTGTTGAGTACATTCAAGGCTGGTCTATTATGGATATGTTTGACACTATGAAATATTAGATATTTCTGAATGATGGGTTTGACTTAACTAAAATTTATCTTTTGTTGAGTACACTCAAGGAGATGAATTTTAGAGGCATATTAAAATATTAAGTCATATTTATATTTGCTTTCCATCATTATAGTGAAAAACGAGAGTCCGAAATCGATCTCAGCTTGTTGAGTACACTCAAGGCTGGTCTATTAAGGATAAGTTTGACACTATGAAATATTAGATATTTCTAAATGATGGGTTTGACTTAACTAAAACTTATCTTTTGTTGAGTACACTCAAGGAGATGAATTTTAGAGGCATGTTAAACTAACACATAAGATGTGTGAAGACAAGGAGTTGTCAGCTTAATGATCTGGGAGTTGTATGGAGATACATTGATAATAGTATCTACCCAAATGTTTTATTAAGATTTGTTGAGTACACTTAAGGTTTTAATATAATAAATGGGATCCCAGCCTACTGGGAATCAAGTATGGATTCCATAAATTTATGTGAGGGGGTCATAAATTTGAGTTAAACAGTGGGAGCGAAATTAATTTAATAAAAGACCATATTAAATTAATTGATGCATTTTATATATTATTCTTTTACTTTTCGTCGTTTACATTTATTGAATCTTGAGTAACCATATATATTTGAGCGGCATACTATATGCTAACAACCAAACCAAATTTTCTTGATTGGCACCGCAATCTGAGAATTGTTCTAATGCATGATAATTGATTATGTCCTTGAGTAGCCCTTTCCAGAGACACTCGTTGATAACTCGATAAAAGGAAGAGGCGGCTGTTATAATAAACACAGTGATGACGATAGTACTGCAACATGTGTGATGTTTGCGACTATGTCGCCTGAGTTACAAAAGCAACATAAGAGTATAGATGCTAACACATGATTTTCATCTCAAAGTGTTGAATGATAAACAATCATGTGTGGAAAGATTTCCTAGCAACTATACCAGTGTATAATGGCAAAAGAGTCTTCGGCCAGTTCTGATGTGTTGAAGACGTTGACTACTTTGAGAAATTGTCTCAATTGAGTTCAATCATGAACAATGAACTAAGTATGACTTGGTTCTACAATCTTTGCCAGTAGGTTATTCATGACTAATTATGAATTTAACATGGATAAATTCGAATGCACACTTATTGAGTTGTTGAACATGCTTAAGACTGTTAAGCCCGATATCTATGTTTATAATGGGTAAATGTTAGTCATAGATTCATCCAGTGAAGTCTAAAGGATGTTTTAAGAAAATATCTAAGATGACTAAGACAGTTAAAGCAAATAAGGACAATATCAAATCTAATGACCATTATTATCATTTTGGAATGATAGGTCATTCGAAAGAAAATAGCAAGGCTTATATCTACTTCATTAGTTTCATGGGTATTGGATACTGGATATGAATCTCATATTTGTATAAATATGCAAAAACTAAACAGAAGTAGATCACTGCAAAAAGGGAGAAGTTGACCTGTACGTTGAAAATGAGCAAAAGTTGCCGCATTGCCTGTAGGAACTACTTCTTGCTTTTGCCTTAGGCTCAATATTAGAATTAGAGAAATATTGTTTTGTTCTTTCCATTACCAAGAGCATTAAATAAATTTCATGTTTGGACATGAATTATTTTAACGTTAAGGACAATTGTTGTTCCTTTTATCTTGATAATATCTTAATGGTTATGGTAAATTACAAAATGACATTTATATTCTAAATATTGAGTATTCTATAATGGGTATAGATAAATAAAGGCATAAAAATGATAATCTGAATAACACCTATATCTGGCATTGCAGATTTGGTCATATAAATGAAAATGCAATTCCAAACTTACATGGAGATGTACACTTGGGTCAAATGATTTTGAATCATTTGACAAATGCAAAATATGTCTGTTAGGCATAATGACCATATCTCCTTTTACTTGAAAAGGAGAAAGATCTGCATAATTACTGAGTCTAATACATAGTGATGTATGTGGACACATATCAATCAATGCTAGATAAAGTTTCTCTTATCTCATCACATTTACTAGACTGCTATTTCAGAAATGGTCATGTATATTTGATGAAATTCAAGTATGAAACTCTTGAAATGTTCAAGGGATTCAAACTAGAAATTGAGAAACAAATAGGTAAATAAATTCTCACACTAAGATTTGATCGATGTGGAGAATATCTAAAATGTAGAATTTTAGATTATCTAAAAGAGAATGTGATTCTCTCGCAGTGGATTCCTCTATATGCATTGCAACATAATGGTGTATTTAGGAATCATGTACTATTAGATATAGTGCAATAAGGACAAGCCATGCAAATGCTTCAAAATCGTTTTGAGATCATGCACTGATTGCCACATGCCACGCACTAATCGTGTCCCATCTAAATCGGTTAACAAAACTCCATACAAGTTATGGAAAGACAGAATGCCCCACTTTTCTCATATGAAAGATTGGGACTGTGACGCTTATGTGAAGCGCACTGAATCGGATAAGTTTGAAACTAAATTCGATAAATATATATTTGTGGGATATTCAAAAGACAATTGGATATCAATTCTATAATCTCATTGAGGAGAAGGAGTTCATCTCAAAACATGTCACACTCCTAGAGAAAATGTTTGTTCTAGGAGAGGACAGTGTGAGTAGAGTAAATCTTGAAAGAGTTCAAAGATTCACAGATATAGTTAACCAAGTAGATAACCTGAGTCTGATTCCAAAGTGTTGATGGACATACTCTTGATCAGGAAGTGGAGACTCCTGCGGACACGACATCTCCATGTAAATCTTGTAGGATCATTCGACCTTCTGGAAGATAAGAATCCATGATTACTAATCTAACATTACTAATCGAGGATGATGAACCTACAAATTATGCATAAGCAAAATCAAGTGTTGACTCGCTTACATGGCATAAGGCTATGATATCCGATATGAACTTAATGTTATCAAGGTTTGGACCTTGGTCAACCCGCCTAATGGATTGAACTCATAGGTTGTAAATGAGTTTACAAGAAAAGTTCATTATGGATTAAAATAAGCCTTTTGGAGCTGAAATATTCGATTTGATATAAAAGTCAAAATGTTTGATTTTATCAAAAATGAATTGTGTGTTTAAAAGAAGATAGTGGGAGCAATGTTGTATTCCTAATATTATATGTATGAGACATATTAACAGGAAACGACGTCTTTATATTTCAATTGTTGAAATTATGGTTGTTAAATAATTTCTTCATAATAGATATGTGAGAAATAGCTTGATCTATAGAGATAGATCTATAAGATTGCTTAACTCATCCAGATTTATATAGATAAAATCTTAAGAAGATTTTATATGGAGAAAATGAACTGGGAGTTCATGGATACATTGATGCTAACTTCTAGTCGGACTAGAATGATAGCATATTTCAATTAGGATATTGGTTTACTCTTAAGCGATATGTTGGAAAGGTTCCAAATCGAAAATCATCGTTGATTCAATAATAGAAGCCTTATACATCACTGCTTTAGAAAGCAACAAAAGTTGTTGTCTGGGTCAAAGTGTTCATTAATGAACTTGGAGTAGTTCCTAACATTGTTGATCACATGCTTCTGTATTGTGATAATAGTGGAGCCATCGTGCAAACGAGGGAACTAAGGTCTCATCACTGATCCAAACATGTGTTAAGGTAGTATTATCGCATTGGAAAGATAATACAATGAAATGACGTAAAGAAAGAATGAATTCCCACGAGTTATTAAATTGCAGATTCATTGACAAAGAGTTGTCGCAGTATAAACATGATTGTCATGTAGACTCTTATGGTATAAGATACATAAGGGATTGTATCTAGTGCAAGTGGGAGTTTGTAAGTGTTATGCCCTAGGTCCAATCAACTTTGGATATAAGCACTTTTAATGTATATATATATAACCGATGCACATTTATGGCAAGATCTATTATTGAATTAATATTCTAATTAATTAAATAATAGAATCCGTAGATTCAAGTTTTGGTGATTTGTTAATCACAAAGAGTTGTGATTGTGAGATACAAATCACATGTGACTGAATCTTAAATCGTCTATGGTCGTATGTAATAACGAGATACGGATATAGTTATTACGGATAGATCATCACGTGTGACATTTCTTACTTATGAAGTAAGTAGTTGATCTCACAAGCTAAAGTGTAGAGACACTTGAATGAACACGTGAATGTTTTGTTATAGAACAAAACATTGGAGACCCGCTGAGAGATTCCACATGGAAAACTATTTGAGTGTCAGTGGTTAATCTCTAACGTTCGGTAGTGGAATTGGTCCTTTGACTTGAGGTCATCATAGTGCCTTATGTGAGGACAGTTATGCTTTGGTAATGTCGGATGTTGCTCTGTCAAGGGTCGCTAATACGGCATTGTTCGAGTATGTCAAGAATCATATGAAGGTTGTGAATAATCAATAGAGGATTCGTCACTCTTAGATAGTAAGAGATTATGATCTACATTTCATCCAGTTAAGTTGATAATGAAATCCTTGGCCAAGGTGAACTCATAAGTCGGAAAAGAGTTTTCGACTTACATTGACTTAACAGTAGGATAAAAGATATGATCGATAATTGAGATTGACACACGTCCATATCTCGTAATTGATCGGATCATATTGACGAAGGGATTATAGTTTCACGATAAACGAACAAGTTTGGTTTTGTTATGTCACGTGACATTTCCCATCACATGTATTGCCCTGACCATTGCTAGATGTCAATCTGGGACAACGAATGTAAATTGATGATAAATTAAAATGGGTATTTTAATTTATCAGTTTTGATTAGATCAAAATAATAATTCACGTCGTTAGACATTGTGATTGGAAACCTAATGGGTCACACACAAAAGAGAATCAGAAAAATGAGATTTACCAATTAATTAATTGACAAATGTTGGATAATTAATTAATTGGGTTGCTTATTAATAGACCCGAATTAATTAATTGGATTAATTAATTCATGGACCGAATTTAATTAATTTGATTAATTAAATGTTGGACCGGGTTAAGTTAAGAGATGGGCCAGCCCGTTTGGACTCATATTAATAAGCTGTTAGGGTTTGAAAAACAGAATGAATTATTCATTATTCTTGCTAGCACGAGAAAAGAAAACTCTAACCGTCATTCTTATTCTCTGTGTGGATCACCATTGGAGGCTGGACAATTGGACAGCTTGGATTGTAGATCGTGATCATTGGAGTTCGTGAATCAGCAAAAGAGTTTGCAGAATTCATCAAGGTATTATTCTAAACACAGTTTCTATCTAAACACAATGTAGATCCTTGTTTGGGAATCGAAATTGCTTTACTTCCGCTGCGCATTGATTAAGTAGGTTCCCAACAATGACAGCATATGAACAAATAATGCAACAACCTAGCGTTCATATATGCTATCTGCAATCTATCATTGAAAAGGAGAAATAAATTTCAAAGGAATACAACAAACATATGTGAATCATTCTTTGATTTGTGTGATACCGTACAGATTACGTTTTGCATGAAATATGGATGAAGATCAATTTGTGAGATTTTTTAGGGGCATTTTTTTTTTTTTTTTTATGGAAATGATTCACGTTCTACAATGAGATTGGAGGAAGATGACAATATGAATCATTTATTTAATTTATGAGAATTCTACAGATTACATATCGCGAGAGATTTTTTTATGAAAATCAAATTGTGAGGTATTTTTTGGATGAAGATGATCGTGCGTGTTTTTAGGGCTTTCTAGATAATTCATACATAAGGACTTCTTGTAGGAATCAAAATGTATTAGCTGTAAAAACGTGTTAGTATGAGTAAAATATGTTACCTAATTTATTATTCTTCTGATTTAGAAAATCTTCAATGTTTTCTTTTTACTATTATTTTATAGTATTTATTGAAATAAAAATGTTTACACAGTATTTTTTTAAATATTTACTGCAAGTAAGGTGTGACGCAATTCCCACTTTGGGCAGCTAGGTATAATGTGAGATGTTAGTTGCACACAAAAGCCCACACATTGAGCCTGTTTGGTACCGATTAAAATTCAATTAAAATTGAAAATATGATCGTTATTGGGTCCCACACGTCTAATAAAAGTCAACAATAACGATTAACTTTTCAATTTTAATCCTATTTTAATCTCTTCCAAACGAGCTCATAGTTACATTGGGAAGATTAAGTAAATAAGATGTTAAGTTTCACCAATTTCAAATTTAAGGGTGTGTTTGAGATACATTATTTTAGAATAATGTATTTTTGAATAGTAGATTGATAGAGAATGTGTGGTTTAGAAAAAAGTTATTGATGTCATGGAAAATATTATTTTATTGAAAAATATGTGGTTGAAAATGAGTAGAAGAATGAAAATGAAAATTTTAATATGTACCAAACATGGGCTAAATCAAGTTTAAAATTTCAAATTTCAGACTTTTTAAATTTTATTTTTAAATTAAATAAATAAATATATATTTCATTAATTAAATATAGCCCTTATTTGACACCCATTTTTTCTCATTTTCATTTTTTTTTCATTCTTCTTTTCAACTACACATTCTCCAAGTAAAATAATATTATACATCTAAAAAAATTCATCACTTTTTCACCACACATTCTCCTATCAATCACTATTTCAAAAATTTTATTCTCATTAAAATGAGATTCACACACACATATTAAGGTCTCAATTTCATATAATTTGGTCACAAATCTCATATAATTGGTCGCAAATCACAAATTTTATATGTCACAAATTATTTTATGGTTACAATTCAAAAAATTTATAGATCACAATTTGTTCATCGATCACAAATAAAAAATTTATACGTTTCAATTTATTCATTAGTCACAAATTACAAATTTTATGTCACAAATTATTTTACAGTCACAATTCAAAAATTTTATAGGTCACAATTTGTTCACCGATCACAAATAAAAAATTTATATATCACAATTCATTTGCCAGCCACAAATCAAAAGTATTATAAGTCACAACTTATTAGACAATCACAAATTATCAAATAATCGGTCATATATTAACAATTTTTAGGTCACACATTATTTCTGCTGATGTCCGGTCTCTGAGGTCAATTAAGTTTGGATTATTATAAAAGATGAGTGGGTCCTAACGTGATGTTGGTTCGGTTGTTGACATCCGAGGTCAGTTATTAAGGTTAGATTGGTTATTGTTTTGCTTACACGAGAAGTTTGTATAGTTTATCGAGATTAAAAGGAAACATAATGATTGAAGATCATTGACGAAGTATGTAGATATCCAATCAATTAAATGCACATGTAAAGTTGTGACGTTAGTGCCCACATAATCCACCAATCAAACAACTAAGCTCACTTCCCTAAGTAATTCATTAATTACTAGAGACCACCTACATGATTAACCCATAATGACTGACAACCAGTTGGCAGCCAAATCACACCAACAAATGTACTTCCTCAACTCGAAATTACAGCTGACAAGATGTTGAGTGCAGAGTACATGTATATTTTCTACTATAAAAAGAAGATGAAAGCCAAAAGGAAAATGAGGAGAATCACATTACAATTTTCTTTATAATACTTGATCATATTTCAAATATCTCCTAAAAGATGAGAGAATCATAATTGTTGTAAAGAGAAACATTGTAATCTTTCATCACAAAGAAAAACTTTACTTTTCATTAAGTTGACTTGACTATTTGTTCATACAAATTTCAATATCAACAATTTTTTAGTCACAAATTATCGAATTTTAAGGTCGTGTTTTAATAGTTAGTCACATTGAACCAAATAATTAGTCACATACACCAAAACACCCTACCCCCGATCCCGATTCACCACCAATACTTGGTCACAAATCAACCAAATAATTTTTCATTCATCCCCGCCACTACCACAACAGCATCACCACTAGATCCAATACACTCCGAACAAAAATCATCACAATTGCCCCTGTCATCGCCGCCGCCACCACCACCATTTTTGCAACACCACCATCACCACACCACACCACACCACACCCAACTACCGCACACCACCACTGCAGCACCATACCCAACCGCCAATCACCGCACTACCGCCCCGACCACCACCATCACCATCACCCTAGAGACTGTCTCTCACGCTAGCCAACACCAACACAACACCACACCACACCACGGTCACCCCCACCTACTGCAAACACAACAAAACTCACCTAAAAAACTCCGACACCAGTTCATCGACACGTCAATGCCAGATTCACCACTACCAACTCCTCTACCAAGAAAAGCCACCGTTACCACCAGATTCAGTAAATCCCTTTTGATCTACCACCAATCTAACACCACCGCACTAACAAAAATTATTGCCAAATCGTGACCCATAGCACATACACACCATCATCGCACTCTACCTCAACCACCACAAATCACTAGAGAAACACCACAAATCTCCAAAACACCACAACTTGAGATCTAGTTCGATCCACCACCAATCTAGTACCACCACACCAACAAAAATTATTGCCAAATCACAAAGCAGAGCACATACACACCATCATCATACATACATGTGCAATCTGCACGACAACCTCTATGCGCAGCACCACTATGTAGCAATATCGTTGCTACATGTCACCATCGCACAACACCGTATGCACAGATCACCACCACATCACCATAGA